>PVIC010052137.1:0-12202 GCA_004025085.1 Thryonomys swinderianus | reverse complement strand
AAAAAAAAAAAAAAAAAAAAAAAAAAACCTAAACCATAAAACACAGAGTAAAGCTATGACTCACAGAGTAGAAAAAAATTTGCCAGCTATTCTTCAGACAAAGGATTAATACCTAGAATATGTAAATAATTTTTAAAAATCAGATCCCTCAAATTTAAAGACCCAGTCCAAAAACAGGCATCTGAAATTAACAGACTCTTCTCAGATGAAGAAGTAGAAACAACAAATAAAGATATGAAAAAAAGGTTCAACATCACTGGTTATTTGATAGATGCAAATTTAAAAGTTTTGACCCAGCTTTTCCCTTTCTTGGTATCTTCCTGAAAGAATTAAAAGCATCATACCATAGTGATATGTGCAAACCCATGTTTATAGCAGCAAAATTTGTAATAGCTAAATCTTGGAAACAGCCCAAATGCCCATCAACTGATGATGGGTTATAAAAAGTAGATTTTTAAGGCTGGTTTAACATATGTAAATCAATAAATGTAATGCACTATATTAACAGGCTCAATGACAAAAAACATATGGTCATTTCGATAGATGCAGAAAAAGCATTTGAGCCGGGCATGGTGGCTCATGCCTATAATCCCAGCACTCGAGAGGCAGAGACAGGAGGATTGCTGAGTTCGAGGCTTGCCTGAACTACATAGTGAGCTCAGGGCCAGCCTGAACTACAAAGTGAGATCCTGTCTACAAAAAAAAAAAAAAAAAAGCATTTGACAAAATCCAACACCCATTCATGATCAAAACCCTACAGAGAATCGGAATAGATGGACTTTATCTCAATCTGATTCAACCTATTTATGAGAAACCAACAGCCAGCATCATACTAAATGGGCAACAACTGAAACCTTTTACACTAAGATCAGGTTGAGACATGTTTTCTATCACCACTCTTGTTCAATATAGCGCTGGAAACATTGGCCACAGCACTTAGGCAAGACAAAGAAATAAAAGGAATAAAGATAGGTAAGGAAGAAGTTAAATTGTGATTATTTCCCGATGATATGATTCTCTATATAGAGGATCCTAAAAACTCAACCAAAAGACTGCTAGACTTAATTTCCAAATTTAGTAGTGTAGCTGGATACAAGGTCAATGCTCAAAAATCAACAGCCTTTGTCTACACAAACAACAGACTCACTGAAAGAGAAATTGAGGAGTCAATCCCTTTCACAATAGCACCCAGAAAAAGGAAATATTTAGGACAAAGGAGGTGAAAGACCTCTATTCTGAAAACTATAGGACTCTGAAAAAGGATATAGAAAAGGAGATCAGAAAGTGGAAACACATCCCTTCTTCCTGGGTAGGGAGAACCAACACCATCAAAATGGCTATAATTTCGACAACTACTATACAGATTCAATGCAATTCCAACTGAAATCCCATCACCATAATTCACAGAGCTAGAGAAAATCATCCAAAAATTCATCTGGAACCACAAGAAACCTAGAATAGCAAAGGCAACTCTAAGCAGCCCAACGTGGCAGGGGTATTACCATCCCCAATTTAAAACTTTGCTATAAAGCCACTGTGATAAAAATTGCATGGTACTAGCAAAGTAACAGACCTGAGGATCAGTGAAATAGATTAGAAGATCCAGAAACAACTCCAGATACAGTAAACCACTTTATCTTTGACAAAGGAGCCAAACATCCTCAGTGGAGGAAAGACAGCCTCTTTAACAAATGGTGCTGGAAAAACTGGGCTTTAACCTGCCAAAAACTAAAGCTAGACCTATCTCTCATGGTATACTAAACTAAAATCACAATGGATTCGAGACTTAAATATTAAAACAGAAACAATAAACCTGCTGCAAAACAGTTTAGGTAAAACTCTTGGAGACACTGGCTTAGGCAGAGACTTTCTGAATAAAACCCGTATAGCACAAGAACTAGCAGAAAGAATCAACAAATGGGATCTCATCCTACTATAAAGCTGCACAGCAAAAGAAACCACTGGCACCGCTAAAAGACAACCAACAACATGGGAAAAAAAAATCTTTACTAGCTGTTTGTCAGGCAAAGGGCTACTATCTACAATATAGAAAGAACTTAAACAATTCAGTCCAACCAAGTTCAAAGACCCAATTAAAAAATGGGCATCTGAAGTGAACAGACACTTCTCAGAGGCAGAAGTCAAAGCACCCAAGAAGCATATGAAGAAATGTTCAACATCATGGGTCATTTGAGAGATGCAGATGAAAACAACACTGAGATTTCATCTCATTCCACAAAGAATGGCTGCTACTGCAAAATCAACCAGCAATAAATGCTGACATGGCTGTGGGGAGAAAGGAACCCTTCTCCGCTGTTGGTTGGACTGCAGCCTTGTACAACCATTATGGAGATCCGTGTGGAGTTTCCGGGCTGAAGATTTAGCTCAGTGGTTCTGGTTCCTACTTAACAAGCAGAAGGTCCCTGGTTCAGTTCCCAGTAACCACAAACAACAATACTAGACATGGTGACTCGCCCACCAGCAATCAGTACCACACACCAGAAAGCCAGGCATGGTGGCTTAGGCCTATAATTCCAGCACCTGGAAGGCAGAGGCAGGAGGATTGCTGAGTTCAAGACTTGCCAGGGCTACATAGTGAGCTCAGGGCCAGACTGAACTACAAAACAAGACCCTGTCTCAAAAAAAAAAAAAAAAAAAAAAAAAAAAGAAGTGTGGAGTTTCCTCAGAAAACTAGGGTTAGAGGTCCCATTTGACCCTACCATTCCATGCTAGGAATATACCCAAAGGAATTAAAAGAATCATATTGTAAAGACATATATGCACCCACATTCATAGCAGCTCAGTTTGTGATAGCCCAATCTTGGAAACAACCCGGATGCCTGTCAACTAGAGACTGGATAAGATGTGGGTTTTTTTTTAAATAAAATGGAGTATTACTCTGCCATAAAGAATGACAAGTTTTACTCATTTATGTGCAAATGGATACACCTTGAGGACACACTATTAAGTGAAATAAATTGATCACAGATATGTAAATACTGTATCTTTTCTCTGGTATGAGAACCTGTAGATGTAAATCTGTTCTAGAATGTATTATAGATTTTATAAAATAGGAAATATTCAAAGAGAATGTAATGAGGGGAAAGAATAAATATGATTCAGAAAGAAAAAGAAATAGCATGTATATAAGGGATGGGGATTGTGGTTGGGTACGGATATGGATAAAAATGAGAATTAACTTGTGTCATATACTGGTACAAATTCCCCAATGTTGAGTGTGATTGTGAACTGTATATAAAATGTACCAATAAATAATTCAATTAAAAAACAAAGAAAAAAAAGAAGTTGGGGGCCGGAGAGTTAGCTCAGTGGTTCCAGCACCTGCCTCGCAAGCTCAAGGTCCTGAGTTCGATCCCTGGTAACCACATATAATGCTGGGCGTGGAGACTCACGCCTGTAATCCCAGCACTCGGGAGGCAGAGGCAGGAGGATTGCTGAGTTTGAAGCTTGCCTGGGCTCCATAGTGAGCTCAGGGCCAGCCTGAACTACAACGCGAGACCCTGTCTCAAAAAAAAAAAAAAAAGTGGGTTTTTTCCATACAGTAGAGTATTACTCCGCAACAAAAAATGATAAATTAGAGACATTTATGGCTAAATCGATATACCCTGAGACTATACTCTTAAGTAAAATAAATACACATTTAAATATCACATTTTTCTCTGATGACAGAAGCTGAAAGGGTAAATAAGGACAAAAATGTGTAATGAATACTGTGAAATAAGAAAATGTTCATATGAGAAGGAAAACATGGAAGGGGGAAAGGAAAGGAAGGAAAGAAAGAAAAAGAAAAAAGAATAGAAGGAAAAATGGAAGCAAATGAGGAGGGGAAGAGGGATTGAAGGGAGGGAAGGGGTGGAAAAAAACAAACTGTATTATGAATAGGTGCAGATTCCTTATGATGACTTATCACTATGTATATCTAAAACATACCAATAAAAATTTTTTAAAAACAGTGGATACAGAATCTGTAGTTAATCCCTTCAAAAATATGTATGCATGTATTTGTGACTGAATGACAGAATCTCACTGTGTAGCAAGGGTGGCCACAAACTCAGCATTTCTCCTGCCCAGCCCCCTCAGTGCTGGGATTGCAGGTGTTGTGCCACCACACCTGGGGAAATTAATGTTTTAATACTTCAGGAAAAGTCTTAGCCAGAGAGGGTACAGAATTACAAGCCTCAGAAATCCGGGGATAAAATTCAGGTTTGCTATTCTACATAGCCTACATAGGCATAGAGTACTCAGGAGAATTACAGAAAAATAATGCTTTTTGTTTTTGTTTTTGAGACAAGATCTCACTATATAGTCCAGACTGGCCTCCAATTCATGGCAATCTGGCCTCAGCCTCTCAATTGCTGCTTGCCACAATGCTTGGCCAGAAAATTAACATTTTTTTTTTTTTTTGAGACAGGGTCTCGCTTTGTAGTTCAGGCTGGCCCTCAGCTCACTATGTAGCCCAGGCAAGCCTCGAACTCAGCAATCCTCCTGCCTCTGCCTCCCAAGTGCTGGGATTACAGGTGTGAGCCACCACGCCCAGCACTGTGGTATGTGGTATTGATTGCTGGTGGGTGTGAGTCACCAGCATTCTATGTGGTTACCGGGGATCGAACTCAGGACCTTGAGCTTGTGAGGCAGGCACTGGAACCATTGAGCTAAATCTGCAGCCTGAAAATTAAGATTTTTATGGCTGTTAGTCACTTAATAGGTATGTAAAAATTCACTTGTTTAAAAAATATGACGGCCCTGAAAGAGTATTATCTATCTTGATAGAGAATATATAGCTGAAAAGAAGGAAAGAAATTAAGATGAGAGGAAATTTGTTATATTAAGAATACAGAGACTCAAAGAGGTGTTTCTTTGAAAGGATAAATAAAATCGGTAAATCCTTAGCCAAACTTATCAAGATAGAGTGATGACTTACATCAACATAATCAGAAATGAGAAAGGTAAAACTGCATCGAATACCACAGAAATCCAGAGGACTTTAGAAACTATTTAGAACTTATACTCCAATAAACTGGAGACTCTGGTATATATATAAAAATTCTAGCAACCAAGAAAAGCCCAGAATTCAATGGATTCACAGTTGAATCTTACCAGAAACTGAGAACTAATGCCAATATTCTTCAAACTTTCCCACACAATTTAGAGATGAATACTTCCAAACTCATTCCATTAAGCCAGCATTAACCTAATACCAAAACTGCATAACAACTCAACAAAAAGAAAAAAAGAAGAGAAGAAAGCAGGGAAAAAAAATGAAAAGAAAGGGAGGAAGGAAGGAAGGAAGGAAGGAAGGAAGGAAGGAAGGAAGGAAGGAAGGAAAGAGAAAGAGAAAGGCGGACAGATTATAGGCCAATATCCTTGATGAACACAAATGCAAAACTTTTCCTTCAGATACTTATAATGGAATTCACTAAATCATTTAAAAGATCATACACCACATCCCAGTTGGCATCATCCAGAGATGGAAGGATGGTACAATATATATGAATCAATAAATATAATACACCTCAAGAAAAAAGTCAAGTTGAAAAATTATCTTATTGCAATAGATTCAAGAAAATTTTTTAACAAAATTCTTAACATCTCTTCATGGTTAAAAACTCTGAGGAGAATACATATAGAAGGACTTTACCTCAAAATGGTAAAAACCATATATGACAAATCCATAGCTGATACTGTATTTAACAAGGGAACTGAAAGCATACCTTCTAAAATCAGAAACAAAACAGCAGTTATCCACTTTAACCATTTCTGTTCAATACAGGCACTCAAAACTTTAGTCAGAGGGTTGAAGATGTAGCTCTGTGGCACTATGTCTGCCTAACAAGTGCAAGGTCCTGAGTTCAATCCTCAGTGGGGGTGGGAGATGCCTTAAGTCAGAGCAGTCAAGCAAAAGAAATGGGACGCAAATAGAAAAGGAAGAAATTTAGTATTCAATTACCTGTGTGCAGGCAATAGGATCTCCTGCACAGAAGACCTCCAAAATGCCGCCAGATGATTCTTAGAGCTTATAAACAAATTCAGTGAAGTTATAGGAAGCACACAGAAATCAATAGTATTCCTATATACCAATAATGAGCCCACTGAGAAAGAACTCGGGAAAACAAATTCATGATAGCTATAAAAAATTAAATACTGGGAATTAACCTGACCAAGGAAATGAAAGACTTATGATAAAACTATTTAACAGTGAAGAATGAGCATGAAGAAGATGTAAAAAATAGGAAAAGCCTTCCTCTTCCTGGATAGGCAGAGTAACAACTAAATGGCCATGTTACCAAAAGTGATCTATAGATTTAATTCATCCCTTTAAAGTACCAACAACATTCTTTACTGAGCTATTAGAGTAATTCTAAAATTTGTATGGTAACAGAAGATACCCAGAATAGCCCAAGGAATTCTGAGCAAAGTGAGAGGCATTATAATTCCAGATTTCAAGTTATGTTAAAAAATGATACTAACTAAAACAGTATGGTACTAGTGCAAGAAGAGACATGTAGATCAGTGGAATAGATGCAAAAATGACCCCAGGTACTCTTTAGCTATCAGATTTTTTGTTTGTTTGTTTGAGACAGGTTCTTGCTTTGTAGTTGAGGCTGGCCCTGAGCTCACTATGTAGCCCAGGCAAGCCTTGAACTCAGCAATCCTCCTGTCTCTGCCTCCCGAGTGCTGGGATTACAGGCGTGAGCCACCACACCCGGATCAAATTTTTTTTAACAAAGTAACCAGAAGACTATGTTGGAGAAAAGATAGCCTATTTCTTTTTTCAAAATGGTGGTGGGAAAACCAGTCATTCATGTTCAGAAGATTGAAATTAGATCTGTTTCACTCCCTACTAGAATCAGGACAAAATGGAACAGAGACTCACTATAAAAATGGAAACACTGGGCTGGAGATTTAGCTAAGTGGTTCTGGTGCCTGCCTTATAAGCACAAGGTCCTGAGTTCAATCCCCGGTAACCACACAGAATGCTGAGCATGGTGACTCACGCCTGTAATCCCAGCACTCAGGAGGCAGAGGCATGAGGATTGCTGAGTTCAAGGCTTGCCTGGGCCACATAGTGAGCTCAGCCTGAACTACAAAGGGAGACCCTGTCTCAAAAAAAAAAAAAAAAAAAGAAAGAAAGAAACATTGAAACTGCTGAATGACAACCTAAGAGAAACACCTGATGCTGTAGGCATAGGCAAGGGCCCCCTGATGAGAACTCCACAGCCCAGGAAATAACACCAAGGGTCTACGCATGGCATTTCATCAAGTTAAAACCTTCTGTACTTCAAAGGAAACAACTGAAAGTAAAACCTGCACAATGGGTAAATGTTTTCAACTACTCCTCTGATTGAAGGCTAGTATCTAGAATGTATAAAGAAAAAAATAACACCCCTAAAAACAAATGACCCAACCAAATAAGACAAACATACCCAACACACACTTCTCAAAATAAGTAACACAAATGCCCGCTAAGTACATGGAAAAGTATTCACCCGATATACTCATCACAGAATACAAATCAAGACAACTTTGAGATTGTGTCGTCCTGGTGAATGAACAATGATCATCAAGGTCACAAAAAAACAACAAATACTGGTGATGGTGGGAAAAAGGAACACTGCTACTTTGTTGATGGAAATCAAATTAGTACAACCACTATGGAAATCAGTATAGAGATTCCTCAAAAAACTAAAAAGAGAAATCCCATTTGACCTAGCCATACCTCTCTCCTGCGTGTACTCCCAGAAGAGGTAAAGGTATCATGATTGGGGGGGCAGGGTCACATGCCAGCCGGAGACGTCTACACTCTGGCGAGTGGGGTAAAGGTTGCAGTAAACTGTGGTGTGGTGGAGGAAGAGGGTGGAAGATCAATCTAAGGTTCAAGATGGAAGATCATAAACCGGACGGTACTATCAAGGAAAACTATTACCACAGCCAGAAAAATTAACAAACTTCCAGAAACAGACAGCTGATGTGAATCGTGAAACCTGTGCCATGAGGCAGGCTGGACTGATTGGTTTAGTGCTCGGTGGTCTGTACCCTGCTTTCTTGGCTATCCCTGTGAATGGTGCCCTAGCAACCAGGTATCAGTCTGCTACTGGGGAAGGGAAACATTTTAACTACTAAATTGGATTATCTGAGCCTGTCTTTAGAGAGAGGTTAATTCCCCTTTTACTTCAGACTATTTGCAGCATACTTTGCGTCTAGACAATATAAATTACTTATAAGGGCTTTTCAGTTACTTTTAACCAAATATGCATGCAAAAATAAAATATTGAAGAAAGAAGATACCATACTGCAGTGAAACGTGTGTACCCATATTCATAGCAGCACATTTCACAATAGCTATGGTCTGGAAACAGCATAGATGCCCATCAACAAATGAATTTTAAAAAGTGAATATAGGCACACTAGAGTATCATTCAGACATAAAGAGGAATGAAATCACAGCATTTGGAGGAAAATGGCTGGAAGTGAGCTATGATATTAAGTGAAGTAAGTCAGACACAGAAAGTTAAACATCACAAGGCTTCTCGTATAAAAAAACAGAGAAGAGGGCCGGAGGGTTAGCTCAGTGGTTCCGGCGCCTGCCTTACAAGCGCAAGGTCCTGAGTTCAATCCTGGTAACCACATACAATGCTGGGTGTGGTGACTCACGCCCACCAGCAATCAATACCGCATACCACAGTGCCAGGCATGGTGACTCATACCTGTAATCCCAGCACTCAGGAGGCTGAAACAGGAGGACTGCTGAGTTCTAGGCTTGCCTGGGCTATATAGTGAGCTCAGAACCAGCCTGAACTACAAAAGCGAGACCCTGTCTCAAGAAAAAAAAAACAAAAAACAAAAAACAGAGAAGAGATGGTAGGAAATAAGAAGGCAGACTTGTTGGAGATAGGGAAGTCACACAGAGACAGGGGCAGGAAGGGAGAAAAGTAAATGGATTGAAAATTATCAAGATAATGCCATATCCACATATCAACCCCCCAAAATGAATGCAATTATGATGCATGGCAAAATACAGTAAGGAAAAGAGAAACAGGAAATTTTCATTTACTCTTGTGTCAGAAGAAGATGTACTCATCCGATTCTGTATAGTAAGTGTAATGCCAAGAAACCGCTGGCACTGTGGAGAGTTTATTCATAACAGCATCTTGACAAACATGTGGGTTTGTACTAACATGGCCATGGTATCACCAGGTGATAGGAACTTCTCAGCTCCATTATAATTCTACAGACCACCACCCAACATGTGGTCAGCCATTAACAAAATGTTATGCGGCTTGTAACTACAGTATATCCTTCTCATCAGTATCTTTTTAACTTTATTCTTGTTTTCTTACCTTCATTTTATTACTGTTTCTTCTTTTATTCTTTTCTCATTCCCTGCTTTCTCTGGTCTTTTTCATGTGCTGTTATTCAATGACCATTATTTTGATTTCTATTCTACCCTATTTCCTTTATCTTACTTTCTAACTTCTTTCTTCCACCTAACTCCTGCCATTTTCTTTGAATTATCTTCATTGTAATTTTTCTTTTTGTCTATGCAGTATTCAGGGTCCTTTATCCAGTTGCATATATACTGAAAAAATTTTAACAGCCTTATTGAGATGTCACTATTTTGCCATATAATTTACCTATTTAAAGGGTACACTGTATACATGGTTTTTGTGTACAGTCACAGAATTTTGTGTCTATTACCCCATTCAACTTTTTTGTTTTTGGTTTTTCTGAGACAGGGTCTTGCTATATAGTTCAGGATGGCCTTGAACTCACTATGTAGCCCAGGCTGGCCTCAAACTCACAGCAATCCTTCTGCCTTGGCCTCCAAGTGCTGGGATTAGTGGTGGGCGTCACCACGCCCAGCTGCCACGATCAACTTTCAAAATTATCACCCCCGAAGAAACCCAATCCCCTCACCATCCTTGCCCTAGCCCTGCAATTCCCAAGTGCTAGCTAGTCATTCCTGGTCTACTCTGTCTCGGCAGAGCTGCTTTTCCTGCACACGTCACGGAAATAGAATCATATGATAGATGGCCCTTTGTCACTGGTTTCCTTCACTTAGCAACTTCATCAATATTACTTTTCTTGTCAACTAAATATCCATTTATTTATCCATTCATCAGTTGATAGATATTATGAATTTGTTTCTATTTGAGTTGCTTAAAAATAAAGTTTCTATGAACATTCATGTACAGACTTTCACGTAGACAAGGATTTTTCTTTATGATCCATTCCTAGGAGTGTACTTGCTGGATCACACAGCGACTCATCTTTAACCGTTTCGAAAACCGTCAGACTGTTTTCCAAAGAGGCTGCGACACTGCATGTTCCTACTAGCAATGCTGAAGTGTTCCGATTTCTCTAGATTTTTGTCAGTTGTTGCACCTGCTTTTAGTTATACTCATGCTAGAGAGGTAGTGTCTCATTGGGACTTTGATTTGCATTTCCCTAATTACACTAAAATTTTTTTCTTTTTGAGACAGGGTCTTGCTTTTTAGTTCAGGCTGGCCCTGAGCTCACTATGTAGCCCAGGCAAGCCTCAAACTCAGCAGGTCCTCCTGCCTCTGCCTCCCGAGTGCTGCGATTACAGGCGTGAGCCACCACGCCTGGCACTGTGGTATGTGGTATTGATTGTCAGTGGGCATGAGTCTCCACGCCCAGCATTGTATGTGGTTACTGGGGATTGAACTCAGGACCTTGCGCTTGTGAGGCAGGCGCCGGAACCACTGAGCTAAATCTCCGGCCCCATACACCAAATATTTTTAAATTTCCACCACACAAAATCCTAACAATATTTGAATGTCTCACAGAAAGATTGGAGAATATAGATTGAAGAGATTCATTGTATAATTAATTGCATGCTTTGCATGAAACCCCAACGAAAGAACGAAGTAGTTAGACTAGGCATAAGAATAAAATATGGGGGCCAGAGAGTTAGATCAGTGGTTCTGGCCCCTGCCTTGCAAGAACACGGTCCTGAGTTTGATCCCCGGTAACCACATAAAATGTTGGGTGTGGTGACTCACGCCCACCAGCAGTCAATACCACATACCACAGTGCCGGGCGTGGTGGCTCACGCCTGTAATCCCAGCACTCGGGAGGCAGAGGCAGAAGGATTGCTGAGTTCGAGGCTTGCCTGGGCTACATAGTGAGCTCAGGGCCAGCCCGAACTACAAAGCAAGAACCCGTCTCAAAAAAAAAAAAAAAAAAGAATAAAATATGAGAATGAAAAAAATATCTAATTTTCTTTTCTATGTGGACAACTGAGTTTTTTAAATCTTTAATGTTTTTCTTTTCTGTTTAGGTGAGTAATACTTTTTTAAGATTATGTTTGTGGCCTCCAAGATTCAACATGGGAATGTTACAGAGAAGAAAATACATGATTGTCTGTGTTCCCCAAGTAAAGCAACGTGCACTTACTCATCGAAGTTGAGGGTGTTGGTCCAGTTCAACACTTCATCCACTTCCCACTCCATCACAGAGTCTATCCCGCCATCTTCCAAGCTTTTTATGAGTCCCTTTGCTGCTGTATGGATTAAACCTACAGTTTCATGATTCGATGACTTAGCTTCCAGGCTTCCTGCATAGTACCTAAGGAGAAGAGAAGAGACACACAATTGATAAATACGGTTAAATACACGTTAACCAGAAAATCTTCTCTTAAAATCACCTGTCCAGGCTGGGCGTGGTGGCTCACACCTGTAATCCCAGCACTCGGGAGTCAGAGGCAGGAGGATTGCTGAGTTCGAGGCTGGCCTGGGCAACATAGTGAGCTCAGGGCCAGCCTGAACTACAAAGTGAGACCCTGTCTCAAAAAAAAAAAGAATCACCTGTCCTGAACTTGCATCTCTTTTCCAGTACTGTGGATCAAACTCAGGACCTTATGTGTGCAAGGCAGAGGTTGGTGCCACTGAGCTAAGTCCTCAGCCCCTTAACTTCCATTTAAAAATATATTTTATTAGTGCCCATTTATAAAATATTGTTTTAATGTGGCATATTCAAACGGACATATATACTGATCTTATCAATCACCTCATTAGTCCCCCTTCCACCTCCCTTATTCATTCCTCTTGTCTAATAATGGTCTTTACTTTTGTGCCATCTTTCCTAGATTCCACCTATTAGAGAGAACATATTATTCTTGGTTGAGTCGGGCTCATTTTGCCAGATGATGATGCCCAGT
>PVIC010052136.1:0-12264 GCA_004025085.1 Thryonomys swinderianus | reverse complement strand
AAACGCCGGCGCCTCCGCAGGCCCAGCCCCCGCCCTTACTCTTGAAGGCGATGCCTGCGTTGTTGACCAGCACGTCGAGCCCCCCGTATTCCCTGCGCAGGAAGTCGCGCAGGGCGCGGATGCTCTGCAGGTCGCCGATGTCCAGCTGGTGGAAGCGCGGGCTCAGGCCCTCGGCCTGCAGCTGCTGCACGGCCGCCCGGCCCCGCGCCTCGTCCCGCGCCGTGAGCACCACGTCCCCGGAGAACCGCCGGCAGAGCTCGCGGGTGATGGCGAAGCCGATGCCCTTGTTGGCGCCGGTCACCAGCGCTACGCGGCTACTGGACGACATGGCTGGGAAACCGCTGAAGCTCTGGCGAAGCAGCCCCAGCGCACCACCCCTCCGCGCTTTTCTGCGCGGTCGCGGGGCACTAAGCCAACCCCGTGTGGCGCGCAGGCGCAGACGCCCACTCCAAACCAGTGTGGGCGTGGCTCCGCGGTTTTCCCAGGCCTGCAAAGAAAGCCTAGAGATGGGCGGTGCTCAACCACAGGTGGTAGCTTTTCTAAAGGTTGCCCTTTGTCTTACTAGTGTGTGTTTAAGGCGTGGTGCTGCCCGTTCTGTCACATTAGTTGGGGTAAAGTGTTAAAAGAGTTTACAAAGAAAGATCCAGTTTCTTTTCTAAGTTCTGTACAGCACCTGCAGCCTGTTACAGGATTTAAAATGAGCCTGCCATTTAATCTACTTTTATATCAACCAATCCACAGACATTTCTTACTCGTGGTAGTTTCCTTCCACTTGCAAACCATATATAGTGTTGCACATATATTGGAAACAGCCCACTTGTCATTAATTGTCCGTGCTTTGTGTGTGTATATTGTATCACACTGTGGGTTGTGTATCCATCACAGATAAAACGGAACATTTCCACCAGTGGGAGAAGCCCTCTTGTTGCTGTTTGATAAACTGTCTTGCTTCCAGCCCAACACTATCTCCACACAACCAGGCTTCTGCTGGTATCTCTACAGTTTTGTTCTGCCTACAGTGTTACGTAAATGAGGTCATACAATCTGTAATATTTTCTGGCTGTGTTCTTCAGTTAGGATGATTCAGCAGTTTTGCGTTTTCCCCAGTGCCCCAATGTTGTTCATCCTTTTAGGTCTTGTACCAAAGCAGGAATTGACAGGTCAGCAGGGCTGGATGTTTCAGAAAATACAACATGCAAAATATCATATATTGATAGGAAGTGTTCCCAAACCAATCCTGCTTTTCCCACTGCACCTTATGTCACTGGCTGAGATGAATCTTGCAAAACCAAAATTTGTTTTCAGGGGTTTGGAGTGTTCACAGAGAAATGCAAGTCTCAAATCCACCTGCCTGGGGTTGGGACTTCAGGATATTTATGGGATAAAGAGGCGGGGTGGTTTCAGGAAGGGGAAAGGTAATCAAAAACGAGCAATCAGTGGTCTGCATGTGCTTAATCAAATGATGATTCTGCATGGGGGAAAGTTCTGTGTGTTCAGGAAATTTCAGGATTATCCTTATCTAAGGTGGCTCTTTCAGCTTCCTGTTATCAAAGTCACCACCTATTGGACCCTTGGACTGACCTGAGTCAGCGAAATGGCAGCGAAAACTACCTTCAGGTACCCCAAGAACAAACAAAGCAACGATATGATTATATCCTACACATTAAAGATATTGTTTACAACAAAGCTGTTGTGTAAAACCTTAGCTTGCCTCTTGGAAGTCTGTGTAATTAAACACCTTCCCTTTCTCCTGGCATAGTTCTGAAAACTTTGTTGAGTTCCCTGCAGAGCTGCCAGTGCTCTGCAGCTTTCCTTACATTTTAGGTTCGGTTCCTCAGAAGACTCGAGTGTGCTGGAAATCACACTGAGGTGAGAGGTAAAACTCACAGTGATGTCCTGCGATCCACTGTCCTAGAGTGACCTGAGACAAAATCATCAGGGCCCTCTGTTAAACCTCCATTAAGAGTTGAGCTGCCAGATTCAACTTTTCTCTCTCTGCTAGTTTGATAGATCCCCTCTTCAGACATGTCTCCATACATTTACAGGCCTGGCAAAAGATAGGAACATTTTGATATACGAGACACAGTCCTGAACAGTAACTTACATTGAAAACCAAGGCCTGGCCTTGGGGATATAGCTCAGGGCACAGCACCAGCCTGGCAGGGGTGAGCTTCTGAGTGTGACTTCTGGTACCAAAGAAGACAATGAATAAAAATAAAGAAGTTTCATAAAAATCAGAACCTAAGGAAGTTAACAAACCAGAGTTCCACAACAATCAGGGCCTAACAGAGCACAAAGGACAAAAACCAGATCCTTAAACATATGAGAGAGACCTTAGGATAAATAAAATACAAATAAAACAATTTATACTCCAGACATCACATGCCTATGGAGTGTCCCTGCTTTTGTGTACATTGATACCAAAAACTATACAGAGAGCCCTGAGTCTAAACTTCCATGGTGTCCACCTTACAGAGCACCCCTCTCTGTCTAGCAGAGAGCTTTTCTTTTCTTTTTTCTACCCCATCACTTCCTATTTGCTGTTTTGTTGGCTTTAATCTTTCTTGCCTCAAAAGAAGGCCCTAAAGAGCTAGAGGGGTCTGGTTACAGTATGACCTCCAAAATCAGTGATTTAAAGTAAAAAACAAATTAGCAAAAATTAAGCTAGAAGATTTTAATTTCCCCTTGGTTTTATTAGTGCATGAAAATAGTTGCATAGGTGTAAATGAGGAGCAAAATATACAACAGATATTGTGAAATAGGAAGAAAATGCTCAAAGGGGAAGGGGAAGGAAAGGGAACTGAGTGGGGGTAGAAAAGAAAGAAGGGAAAGGAAAGATTTGAAGGTAAGAAAGAAAAAATAGAAGCAAAGCTTATGTATACAGTGGGTGGAGGAGTTGAAGGAAGAGAAGGAGAATGGGAAAAATAAGAATCAAAGGTCAGGGATTTAATTTATTGGTTCTGCTGCATGCCTTGCAAGTTAAAAGGTCCTGAGTTTGCTCTCCTGTAACCACATACCACAGTTCTGGGCATGGTGGCTCATGCCTGTAATCCCAGCACTCAGGAGGCAGAGGCAGGAGGATTGCTGTGAGTTTGAGGCTTGCCTGGGCTACACAGTGAGCTCAGGGCCAGCCTGAACTACAAAGTGAGACCCTGTCTCAAAAAAAAAAAAAAAAGAATCATCTACAGGTTCAAATTCTCAATGATTGTATGTTACACCTAATATGCACCAGTAAACTCAATTAAAAATGAGTGGAAGAAATAAATAATTCTTCCATAACTATCCCTAAAAAGAAATGATTGGAAGCAAAAAAAATGAAAATATATGCTAAATAATTTTTTTGTTGTTTTTTGTTTTTGTGGTATGGAGGTTAAACCAAGGATCCCATACATGTTAGACAAGTTCTCCACCAACTGTTACACATCTTCATCCATGGAGTGCAGGGGACCATAATATCAATTATGCTCAAAGCAGGCATGTAGAGGCAGCCTCACAACTGGCTTGTTTAGAGAACCCAGTCTGGCCAAGACTGAAGCCTGAGGTCAGAGCAACTCACACCCAAGTTCTGTTCCCACAGCTAAAACTTTCTATCTGAAAGGATAGTGTTCTAATTACAGCCATGTATTTTGTTTATTCTGTTCCTAATTTGATATGCTTTGTCTTGTCCTCTGTGAGCCTTGTTCACATTAATTTCCATGGACACCACACTAAGTTCATCTTTACCCCAGTGGATTGCCAATAAAAGTCAGTGCTTGGGACTGGACAGGGTCTCCATAGGTTGTACGAGCACTGGCCATCTAGGTGCCTCACATTCTCTCATAGTTTTGTTTCTTTCTTTCTTTTTTTGGTGGTACCAGGGATCAAACTCGGGCCCTGTGCTTCCAAGGCAGATGCGGTACTGCTTGAGCTAAATCTCCGGCCCTTCTCGTAGTTTTGTTTCTTACTGCACTTTTTTCTCATGCCTGAGTCGCAGACTTGGGAGGTGGGGACCAGAGGCTTATTGCAGGGGTCCCCAGCAATTAATTTATAAATGCAACTAGAAAACAACCATAAGAAATAAGGAATATTGGTATTTTGAGTTTGGAAAAGAAACTTTCTAAGCATAAGAACAGGGGAGAAATCATAAAAAGATACTGACAGGTTTGTGGTGCTTTCTGAATATTGGAAAGTACAAAAAGACCGAGTTAAGTTCTATTTAGAGTGTAATAAATGGCACATGTCAGACCACTTGGAACAGGCTCTGTGAAAAAAGAAAGGTTTACTCCAGGCCAGGTGTGAACGGAGATGGAAATCAGGCTCAGATTTCAACTGTCTCCTGAGAAGAACAGAATTGATGACATGTGGAACTTGCCATAAGTGGACTGATTCTCTAATATAGTGGCCCTCAAGTGTGTGTGCGTGTGTGTGTGTGCACGCGTGCATGTGTGCGTGTGTGTATGTATATTTATAAAAGAAAGCCACATATACACCTATACATATATATGGCCACCCTTTATCTCCTTTGCATTTTATCAGATGTTAGGAGGGGTGGCTAGGCTAAGCTGATCAGGGTGCCTGGATAGCTGACTTTCTTCATGTTCTGTTTATCAGTCCTCCGTTGTTTTCTTCATTATTTCCTCCAGTGAAGCTTTAACCCTTTTTAGTTTGGATTAGCCAGAAAGCCCAGTAAGATCCTTATTCTATATCTTTTCCTGCCTACAGACACCTTTCCCCTGTACAATGTTCAACACAAGCTTATTTTTATCTCTGTACAACAGGCATAATTTTCCCCCCAAAGCTTTATTTTAGCACACTGTACCCTATCCTCCAGTTTGAGAAATAAATCCCTAAGAATAGCTTGGGTACCCTTCACCTAGAAGTGACCAGATATTTGAGTCTGGAATTTGTTTTCTGTCAAGCTCTTAAAGAACCTGGTTGTTAAGTAAGTATTAAGGAAAATAATCGTGTAATCCAGCAATCCTTGTAGACTTGGAATACAATAATCTTGCCCTAAGTGTTGCTGATCTTCTATAGGTGTCTATTACAAAAACCAAATAGGAGGAAGGGGACATTGCTGTCAAAGGCTAAAACCTGTAAATGAACCTCACTCTTAAGATAAGAGCCCCCTCCTATTTCACAGTAGTCACTTTTCATGTCCATGAGGCTGCTAATTGCTGGTGGAAAGTAAGAAATGCCATGGCAGTCATGATCTTGCATAGCATGTGGTGAATTTGGGAAGGAAGGCACAGAGGTTACAGTGCCCCATGCCCCTGAAGCCCGGTTGGGTGATGGCAGTGATATACGTGGCCCTTGACACCACGGTGTTGTTATCTGAACTATGTACTGTACAGGTCTGATGACTACTTATGCAGGGCATGGCCATGTACCAAGGAAGCCACTGTTTTGAATGGAGCCTAATGAATTGAGCACTAGGACCATGACACCATATCAAAATGGAGTCGCTCATGCCAAAGTTCTGTATTTCAAGGCAGACGATGGTGTGTATCTGACCTTGAGGTACAGAAGCCAAATCTGCAAACTCACACTGCATAAGGAAGTGCCCTCTGCTTTTAACTGCTTTAGGAAAATAAGTTAGAAATGACAAATCCTCTCTCTTTTTGTTTTGGTTGTCCTCAGCCATTTCCTGTCTATGAAAGCAGTCTGCTCTTCTGGGTATAGTTTAGTACCAGCCCCTTGAGATTTTATGCTTATTTTTATCTACTTGCCACTGGCAAAACTGAAGGGGGGTCATATATTTGGGTAAAAAGGAAAAAGGATTTATTTAAACATAGCTCAGGGAAACGGAGGAGCTCACTTACCTCCGATCACCATTTTAACCTGTATGACGTGTTGGGACCTTTGTGACATGGAATTGTGTGGGAGGGAATATCTCAGAACGAAAGACATTTTCAGGCTGCTTCCATCCTTTCTGGATCCAGACCTTCCTTACAGCCCTGCCTGGTGCCATCATACTAGGTGTTCGGCAGGATTTCACTAGATGCTTTCAAAGTACACATGCTCCCTATTCCTTCCTACGCATGTATTCAGTAAATACTAGATGTGCCTGGGGGCCTCCGTCTTCGCTGCCATCATAAGCCTTGGTCATGACTCAGCTTCGTTCCCTATCTATTCCTTAGTTTGCTGTGAGTGGTGAAGTGGTTCCAGGACCCAGGGCAGAGGTTCAGGCAACATTCCTTTCCCTGTTCTCTACACCCCAGAATGTTTCTACCTCAGTTTAGCCCTCAAAAATAAAGAGCCAGGTGACCATAAATTGAGATTTCTAACCCTTGAGCCAAAGTAAGCAGTTCCTTCATTAAATTGTTTGCAAGGTAGGCACAGTACCATTTGAGCTAAATCCCCGGCCCATCCTTCATTAAATTATTATTTTATATATTGTCACAGTTACAGAAAAGTGATTAACACTGTCTCCTATTAATGGTTTAATGCTAACTTTTTCAAATTCTCATGAAGTTGAGGGAAAATTCAAACCCTCCCACCAACTGAGTTTTAGTTACTCTGTGTTAGATAACTTTATTTTTTTCTATTTATTGACATTTGAGATGGGGAATCTCAGGTTGTCAATGCTTTCACTTGAGTTTATTTTTTATTCATTTTTTGAGATGGGGTCTAAGATATTGCCCACGCTGGTATGAATTCCCCATCCTCCTGCCTCAGCCTCAACATTATTGACTTTAAACATCACTGACTTTGGAGGTCACACAGGAGAGCAGTGTTAATAGTTTCTGGCTAGTTTGGCTATAGACAGCACCTCTGACATTTGGGTTATGATGCTGGGTACTTTTTTGGCCTGGAGTCCCATGCCTGTTCGGCACTACTGTGGTTTGAGCTCAGGGTTTTTGCACTGAGCTGTATCTCCAATTTTTGGGGTTTTTTTTTGTTTGTTTTTTTAGCTTTTTGAGACAGGGTTTCACTTTGTAGTTCAGGATGGCCTGAGCTCACTATGTAGCCCAGGCTGGCCTTGAACTCACAGTAATCCTCCTGCCTCTGCCTCCTGAGTGCTGGAATTATAGGCGTGAGCCACCAAGCCCGGCATTGTGGTATATGGCACTGATTGCTGGTGGGGGTGCACCATCACACCCAGTATTATTGTATGTGGTGTCAGGACCTGCAGGGCAAAACAACGGGGTGCGAGGTCGAGGGGTGCTTATGACAGAACACTATGGGATTGGGAGGACCATTCAGTGAATACTGAGAAGTGCCTTGTTTATTCTTTTTTTTTTTTTTTGCTTTTGAGACAGAGTCTCACTTTGTAGTTCAGGCTGGCCCTGAGCTCACTATGGTGCCCAGGCAAGCCGCCGCGAACTCAGCAATCCTCCTGTCTCTGCCTCCCGAGTGCTGGGATGACAGGCGTGAGCCACCACGTCCAGCATTGTGGTATGCGGTGTTGATTGTTGGTGGGTGCGTCTCCATGCCCAGCATTATATGTGGTTACCAGGGATCAAACTCAGGTCCTTGCGCTTGCGAGGCAGGCGCCGGAACCACTGAGCTAACCCTCCGGCCCTGCCTTGTTTATTCTTAATGCTATATTTATACAGATTTTAGGGACATTATTGACATTAGAAGCAATTAACAGTTTTCTATAGGTACATCAGGTAAGTTAAAGATGGAAACAAGAACTTGCAGAGTTATCATGCAAAAAGCATAAGTTATGATTTAATCTACACTACCTGTCTGTGTCAACTCTCCTAACATGTAAAATAGAACTTTCCTATTATCTACTTTTGAGGGGCTGCTTCTGTTACTTTCGTACTATTTAATCATCAAAAATAAGTACTTAAAAACAAGAATATCCTTTGCCATCAGAGCACAGTCAGTGGGTCCCGGTAGAGATTGTTGAGCACTTTCATCATTAAATGAAAGAACAGCAAATCCTTAACTGAAGGAACAATGGAGAGCCAGCACAGGGCAGAGGTCGTCTACTTATCGCCGCCTTTCTGGCCTCCCGAGCAGGCAACTCAGGATGAGGTTGCAGTTCTCTCAAAGCGGGCAGCACCGTTCAAAGTGCAGACCCTCCCACTGCTAGTTAGGGCAGCACCCAGTGCAGGTCTCCAGGCCTCACAGTGAAGATGCCCAGGTCGCTCCCCGCATCGTGGTTACCAGGGATTGAACCGGAGACCTTGTGCTTGCTAGGCAGGATCAAGCTCAGGACGTTGCACTTGTGAGGCAGGCGCTGGAACACCTTAGTTAAATCCCCGGCCCTTGTTTTATTTTTTCACGTTGAGACACAGACTCACAATCTCGCTGTGGTGGCCATGATGGGCTCTGACGTCAGAGTGTGGGGAATACAGGAATGTTATAAGAATATTACGTATTCCTATAAATGGAATATGTCACCAGGCCAGCATGTCTCCTTTGTCCAAAGCACTGTTTTTTTTTGCTTTTTTGAGGCAGGGTCTCGCTTTGTAGTTCAGGCTGGCCCTGAGCTCACTATGGTGCCCAGGCAAGCCGCCGCACACTCAGCAATCCTCCTGTCTCTGCCTCCCGAGTGCTGGGATGACAGGCGTGAGCCACCACGTCCGGCATTGTGTATGTGGTGTTGATTATTGGTGGGCGTGTCTCCACGCCCAACATTATATGTGGTTTCTGGGGATCGAACTTAGAACCTCGCGCTTGCGAGGCAGGCGCCGGAACCACTGAGCTAACCCTCCAGCCCAAAGCACTGACTCTTTTTTAGAGCCTTTGCAATCATCCAGTAGATGACCTTCTGACATGAGGAAGCCAACACTTCCCCTCAGATCATGCTAAGTATGCCATTTTCTGAATATACATCCCCCAAAGAGCCACAAAATTTGATTACACAAATTCATACCACTTCACTGCAGTCACTTTTCCCTGTGCCTGAGACCACCCTACCTCGGAGCCCCATAAGTACCCTTATATCCTCAGGAGTGTAGCTTGGTGGCTTGGGTCTCTTATTCCACACTCAACCTCCATATGAATAAATGTTCTTGCTAAATTTATTGTTTCTGTGGTTAGTATAATGTGCAGCTGGTGAAACAAGATTGGTTTTCTAACATTAACTTCTGATTAAAGTCAATTCAATTCTTGTTTGAGTACTACTCTGAGGACATAAAACACTAGTTTGTGCCAGG
The DNA here is from genome assembly GCA_004025085.1 of Thryonomys swinderianus. Lineage (NCBI taxonomy): Eukaryota > Metazoa > Chordata > Mammalia > Rodentia > Thryonomyidae > Thryonomys > Thryonomys swinderianus. Next base: position 3,172 of record PVIC010052136.1, on the reverse strand, counting down.
AATGGTGGAAGAGTAATCTGTGTTGATAAGGGGAATTTGTCAACTGTGCTGCACCCTCAATGAGTTTTACCAACTTCATCTGTGAATAAAGCCACAACACACCCAAGGAAGTTTAAGAAATATTTATATTTAAGAATTAGGGAAAAGGGCCGGAGATTTAGCTCAGTGGTTCCGGTGCCTGCCTCGCAAGCACAAGGCCCTGAGTTCGATCCCAGTAACCACATACAATGTTGGGCATGGAGACTCACGCCCACCAGCAATCAATAACACATACCACAGTGCTGGGCATGGTGAATCACACCTGTAATCCCAGCAGTCAAGAGGCAGAGACAGGAGGATTGCTGAGTTCGAGGCTTGCCTGGGATACATAGTGAGCTCAGGGCCAGCCTCAACTACAAAGTGAGAGCCTGTCTTAAAAAAAAAAAAAGAATTAGGGAAAAGGTACAAAGACAAAAAAAGTAGTTCCACTTTACCACTCAACATGTCATCACTAGAAAAACAGCACAGAACAGCCCTACCACTGATGGACGGCAAAAAATCAAAATAGTCTCTTGTTGGGCCGAATTTAACCTTAAACTCTGCTCTTTATTTATCCTTACTTTTGACAAAAGCGGCACCAAGCCAAGAGGCAGACATGATCATTGTAACTGGTTGTGTACAGTCATGGCTTTGACCAGAAGCTGAGGCTGGAAACATTATTTTGAGAAATGTCTAGCATCCTTGATAGTAATAAACTCTGCTTCCAACCTCCCTAATGATCTGAAGGCTGCGTTCTTCGGGCCTGTGTTCCTGGGGATGGGGCCAGCTTCTCCCAGGAAGACTGAAGCTGAGATGTCTGGTGCCAAGAATTATTTATATCAAGGTTTGTTGACCTAAGACTTAATTCAAGGTCTTTTTCCTAACCTGTTTAGCCCAGAGGTTTTTTCTATACAAAGCCTGTTAACTTTTTCTTTTACCTTTCTCCTTCATAATCTGAGCCTCTTTGGAGGCTGAGCCAGAGGTATGGCAAGTTCAAGTTCATCCCAGGCAGTTTAGCAAGATGTAGTTTCAAAGTGAATGAAGAAAAGGTTGGGGCTGAGGCCCCATGGTGGAGAGCCATCTGAGGCTCCAGCTTCCGTTCCCAGCACTGTAGGAACAGTTTGAAAGTCATGAGTTGGCTGGAATTTAGCTCAAGTGATAGTGTGCCTAAGTTAGAAGCACAAGGGCCTGAGTTCAATCCTTTGTACCACAAAGCAGAAAGAAAGAGAGAAAGAGAGAAAGAGAGAGAAAAAGGAAGGAAGGCGAGAGAAAGAGGAAGGAAGGAAGGAAGGAAGGAAGGAAGGAAGGAAGGAAGGAAGGAAGGAAGGAAGGAAGGAAGGAAGGAAGGAAGGAAGGAAGGAAGGAAATCATGAGTCCTGTTTAGGCTTTGCCTTAGTGCGTAGCAGGACCCTAGCTGTGCGCAAAGTTCCTCACACCGTGAGCTGCTGCCGAGTCTCCTACTGAATCTAATCCAACCCAGACTCTTCTAAACACAGCTGGTCTCAGCTACAAAACGAAGAGCTGGTGTGTGCAGGGAGCTCAGCTAGTGCCCAACGAAGCATACTGAGAAGGGGGCAACACCCAAAGCCAGTTAATTATAATTGGAAAAAAAGAGAGACAAGTGTAAAAAGTTACATATTATGTAACTTCATCCAGGTAACAAAATGCAGGAATGGTGAAAGGCCTGGTTGTGTGAGGATAGGATTGGGGTGAGGAACAAGAACGATTATAAAAGAGGACAAGAGGGATGTCCATGACAATGAAAATACCCTGTGTCTTGATGGAGCCCTCGTGGGCTCCCCGGCGTCCAGGCGGCTGGCCGTGCCCAGGCCTCGAACTGACCGCCGTCTCCGGGGACCAGGCCTGGAGCCGAGCTTATCGAGCGCCCCCACGGGTCAGGTCAGCACTGCCCACGGACGTCTGTGTGGAGCTGCCACAGGCCGCGCTGGGCAGACACCCCGCTCCCGCCTGGGGACGAGCCCACTGTCATTTCGGAGAAGCCCAAGGCCTCGAGCCTCCTCCCTGGGACTAAACCATCCTGAGCATGCACTTTCTCCCAGGGGCTCTCAGGTTCTGCGCATGTGCACTGCAGGGCCGGCGCCCAGCTGTGTGTCTCCATCTAACCGGGGGTGTGGGGGGGGGGGACGGCTGCCCATCGCATGGCCAGGAGCCTGACTCTCAGAGGGGAAAGGCTTTCCAAGAACTCAGGGCCGTGATGGGTGCAGAGCCCAGAGTGCTGGCCCTCAGGGGCCAGCCCAGCACAGGGGACTCCTCAGGCCCCTCCTCCAGTGGGCCCTGCACATGTGCCCCCTCAGGACCCCGGACTCTGCGGGGCTCTGGGCTGCAGCTGGACAGGGCCGGGGACACCAGGCATGGCGGGAGATTTCAGTCCATGTAGATGTTTGTGAAATTAAAGTGGAGAAACACTTCAATTTTATTAAAATAAATACTTAAACAGACTAGGGAAACAAGAACAAGAAAACCAGAAAACACAAAGGTGACTGTCCCAGGTGGGGCAGGGAGGGCCCTGCAGTGCACGAGGAGCTGCAGGGGCCTGGACTCAGACTGGCGGTGGCTGCCCCTGTGGGTGCCAGATCCCCGGGTGGCACAGCAGCTGGTGCAGGCTTCTTACCCCCCCATTACTGGGTGTCCGATGGCTGCTGCTGTGAAGGGCAGCTCTGACCCTAGAAGTGGCACAAAAGGGGCAAGAGAAAGGCTCGTCCATGACTGCCCTCCCCTGGGTCTTTCCCCGGTCAGAGGAGGCCCCTTCCCGCCCCAGAGCCCAGCACTGAGCCACAGCAGGACGCCCCCACTCCGTCCACCCAGGGCTGTCCTGGGCTCTGCCTCTGCTTCCAGGCAATCAGCAGCCTCCGCAGCCTCCTGCTGGGGCCCCACTGGGCCTGGCTCCCGCCCTCAGCCACCCTCCCTGGCCTCCTCACCCTCATGGTCCTACTCCAATTGGGACAGGAGGCTGTGCACTAGCAGAGTGATGTCCGCATCCGGCAGGTTGATGAGCGCGTAGGCCATGAGCTGCTTCAGGCTGGCCAGGTCTGGGGACTCGCAGAAGTCTTCTGGGTATTTGGCCAACCACATCTCCAGGATGGAGCACAGAGCGCTGGGGGCAGGGCAATGGAGTCAAAGGCTGGCCTGTCCC
>PVIC010052135.1:0-12271 GCA_004025085.1 Thryonomys swinderianus | reverse complement strand
GTTCAGGCTGGCCCTGAGCTCACTATGGTGCCCAGGCAAGCCGCCGCGAACTCAGCAATCCTCCTGTCTCTGCCTCCCGAGTGCTGGGATGACAGGCGTGAGCCACCACGTCCGGCATTGTGGTATGCGGTGTTGATTGTTGGTGGGCGTGTCTCCATGCCCAGCATTATATGTGGTTACCGGGGATTGAACTCAGGTCTTTGCGCTTGCGAGGCAGGCGCCGGAACCACTGAGCTAACCCTCCGGCCCTGAACTGGGGATTTTGTGCTTGCTAGGCAGATACCAGAACCTGTGAGCTAAATTCCTGGCCTTAAATCTCCTTGTGTTTGTACAGTTTCTCTTGCTGTTGATTGCTACTTTTCTTCTAATATGATCTGATAATGCATAAGAAATTAATATTATTATATTTGTTAAGACTTTTTATGATCCATAACATGGTCTGCATCATTTTCCACAGAAGCACTGCCACTCAACTTGTCTGCCTTTCTTGTTTTTTGTGTACTTGTTTTCTTTTCTTTTTATCTCCTTGAGTTAGGCAACTAGTGCCATCTTGATTGGCAATGTCCAGATTGTGTTGCTTCAGATTAGACTTGAGGTCGATGACCCCCAGGTTGGTGGTATTCCTGTCTGCTGGCCCCTCAGCTGCCATGGCACCAGCAGCAGTGGCTACAGTGGGAGAGTGCCAATGGCTGACTTTTTATTTAAAAATTAAGTCTGCTTCTATTCAGAGTTATCAAAGAAAATATTTCCTAGCTCCTTCGCTTAGTTTTTTCCTAATGTTTGAATCTTTCTTAATTCTCACTTGTTTATTGACTCTGTCTTCTGTATGTAGGAGTTGGATCTTCGGCACTGCTGGCTCGCTGGTCATGAATTCCTCCCATTATGCTTGTCTTGGAAGGTCTTTATTTCTTCTTTGATTCTGAAGGATAGTTGAGCAGGATTTTGGCTGGCAGTTATTTTCTTGCAACACTTAAATGATCTATTCCAAAGTCCTCTTGGCCTTTAGTGTCTCTGCTGAGAGATGCGTATCATTCTGAAGGTCTTGCCATTATAATTCACTTGGTTTTTGTCTGTTGCAGCTTCCAGAATTCTTCGTTTCATATTCTTGGCATCTTAACTATAATACGATGAGGGGAGGGTCTTTAATTGGTGCCCATTAAAGGTTCTAAATGTGTCCTGTACTTGGAATGTGACATATTTCCCAAGACTTGGAAGCTTTTCTGCTATTATTTCACCGAACAGATTTTCTATGCCTTTAATCTGTACCTTGCTGACCTTTTCTACCTCAAAGTTTTGTAAGTTTGGGCTTTTAGTTCTTGAATGTTTTGTTCCTAATTATTATTTTTTCTTTATTATTGCTCTCTGAATGCGATAATTCAACCTTTGGTTCAAGGCCTGAAATTCTGTCATCCGCTTGATTCATTATATTGGTAAAGCTTTCTACTGAGATGTTTTTGTTTGTTTTTTGTGGGTTTTGTTTGTTTTTTTGAACGGGCTCTCATTTTGTAGTTCAGGCTGGCTCTGAGCCCACTATGTAGCTGAGGTAAGCCTTGGACTCAGCGATCATCTTGCCTCTGCCTCCAGAGTGCTGGGATTATAGGCATGAGCCACCATGCCTGGTGAGTTTTTAAATTTACATATTGGGCGTGTTTCATTTCCAAGATATTTATTTGATTCTTTTTCAGAATCTCTATCTCTTGTGGAATGCTCTTTTACAGTCTGGATTGTCTTCCCTAATTCATTCAGTTATGTGTTTGTACTCTCTTTGAAGTTATTGATTGTTTAAAAAATTAATCTTTGGGTTGGAGGGTTAGCTCAGTGGTTCCGGTGCCTGCCTCGCAAGCGCAAGGTCCTGAGTTCGATCCCCGGTAACCACATACAATGCTGGGCGTGGAGACTCATGCCCACCAGTAATCAATACCACACACAACAGTGCTGGGCGTGGTGGCTCACGCCTGTCATCCCAGCCCTCGGGAGGCAGAGACAGGAGGATTGCCGAGTTCGAGACTTGCCTGGGCTACATAGTGAGCTCAGAGCCAGCCTGAACTACAAAGTGAAACCCTGTCTCAAAAAAAAACAAAACAAAACAAAAAAAAACTCCAGTGCCAAGGATGACACAAAGCCAAACCAGTTACTGACGTACACTAAAAAACTAAAGTCAACAACTATACCACCAATAACAGTAGAAAATGAAAGAGCAAAAATAATGTAAAGCGACAGGTAAATATTAAATTAAAAGTATTAATGATATAATAATAAAATGTGGAAGAGACAAGGAAGGGGAAAATAGATGAGACGATTGAAAAAGGAAAACGAAGATGAGAAAGAGGAGGAAAGAAGAGCAAGCGGTAAAGATCAAATTAAAGAGTAAAATGAGATAAAATTAAGGTAAAAGCCACAAACAAAAAGGGAAACTCAAGGAAAAAGAGTAAAAGAATAAAAAAGAAAAAACTTTACAAAAACGAGTACCTAAAATTCCTCCATGCGGAAGTGTCTGGATTGGTCAGATTTCTTCCAGGACTTGTGACAGTGGGATCCCCCGGGTCGAGGGGAGGAGGAGGGAGGCACCCGGTGCCTGTTGTGTTTTCTCTCCACTCCGGGTTAGCAGGCGGCGCTGGTGCAGAGGAGCCGCTCAGCGTCTTTCCTGTGGGCGGGGCCCGCAAGCGCGCGTCATCAGCCTCAGGGCTCCACCCGCTACAGAGGCCTCAGGGCTCCACCGCTACAGGAGCCTGAACTTCTCACAGGGTCTGATTAATCCTCCCTTCACCACGACTGTCTCTTGTGACTGTCACCCGGGCACTGTGTCGGGTCCCCTGAAGTGTGGTTCCTTTATGGCTTCCGATCCTCTGTGCTCCTTCCGCACCGCCTTTCTGTTTCTCTGCTCTGTAGCTTTCCTGTTACCTTTTCCCCTTGATTTCCCTGGGCTCTTCCTCTTTTTCTCTCCTGGGATTATTTTTTCTCCTAACTCTTAGTTCTTTTCACACAAAGAGCCACTTAAAGGATACTTGTATTTGGCCATCGGACCTAGAGGCCTCCTTATATTATTGTTTTTAAATAGAAAGTTGCTAGCGAGGGCTGGAGAGTTACCTTAGTGGTTCCAGCACTTGCCTAGCAAGCACAAGGTCCCTGGTTGGATCCCGGTAACCACATAGAACAATACCGGGCGTGGTGACTCACGCCCCCACACACTACAGTGCTGGGCATGGAGGTTCACACCTTTAATCTCAGCATTTGGAAGGCAAAGGCAGGAGGATTGCTGAGTTCCAGGCTTGCCTGGGCTACATAGTGAGCTCAGGGCCAGCAAGACCCTGTCTCAAAAAAAAAAAAAAAAAAAAAAAAGTCACTTGCGAAAAAGTTGCTCATATCCCCGCTGAAAGGCAAGCGCCACACAATCCCTAGCGTGTCTTTCTCTTTTCACGACATTCATTGAAACATTTGTATCAACCGTGAAAACCAGAGGGCAGACGAGCAAACAGAAAGGAAAAGTGAGCGAGTAAACAGACAGCAGCATGCTTGCCAAGAGGGTCCACGTGTTACTGGAAAGAATTCTGATGATAACATCAATCCGTAGAAACCTGATCAAGACCCCACCACGGTCTTCAACACAAACCATTTGTTGTCTGTCCTCACAGATGGGGTCACACGTGTTCCAAGCGGCCATACTGCATCTTGGAGAGGAGCAGGGGATTGGGCTCTCTGCCTTCTCAGGTGTTTTGTACACCCATGATAATTGTGCCAGGCAAACTAGAAAGGAGTGGCTTTGAGAATTTATCTATATCTATCTCTATCTATATATCTATATATACATATATGTATGTTTTATATCTCTCTATATACATACATATCTACATATATAGATATATCAGCAGTTAACCATGAAACATCTGCATTCCCACAGCCCAAGGATTATAGGGATTACTAATAATTTTTTATGAGGGGAAGGTGGGTATATGGCTCAGTGGTGCCACATCTGTCTGGGGCTGACAAGCGCAAGGTCCTGAGTTTGATCCCTTACTCTGTCTCCTTCTCTTTCTCTGTCTCTCTCTGACACACACACACACACACTCACATAAAATTTATTTTTTTGAGACAGAGTCTTGCTTTGTAGTTCAGGCTGGCCCTGAGCTCACTATGTAGACCAGGCAGGCCTTGAACTCAGCAATCCTCCTGCCTCCGGTTCCCGAGTGCTGGGATAGCAGGCCTGAGTCACCACACCTGGCATTGTGGTATGTGGCCCTGATTGCTGGTGGGCGTGAGTCACCACTCCCAGTATTGTTGTGTGTGGTTATCGGGATCAAACCAGGAAATTTGCGCTTGCTAGGCAGGCACCGGAACCACTGAGCCAACTCTCCAGCCCCAATATATATTTAATTAGGCATAATTCCAACCATTTTACTAAGACATTTTTATAAAAGGTAGAGGCATTCGTGAGACTTTTGATTTTTACTTCCAGATTGCTTTCTAGAAGGAGTGTGCATGTATGTGTGTTTTATCAATTTGTAGTTAAATGAATTCCGTGGTAGGGTCTGTCACATAGCAAAAGCAAAGATTTTAGGGGCAAGCGCCCTTTAATTTGAATTCCTTCTCTATTGCATTTAGTGTATGGTGTTGGAAAAAAATCACTTTTAACCCCTTTAACTCTCAATTGTTTTGTGCATAATATAATGATACCGTGCCCCTACTTGTAAATCTCAACCCCAAAGCAGGGATTGAATCAGAACATGTGTGTGAAGCATTAGTCACAGGGCCATAGCAACAGCACGTGTAACAGCGACAAACAGTGCGTGATGGCTGAGTGCCATATTCGCCATCTTCCTCTTCTTAGTCAGTCTGCAGAACTAGTTTATGAAGTAAGCGTCATTATTTTCCTCACTGAACTACGGGGGAGGAAGCCGAGATTGAACCCACCTCTTGGTGCTGCTTCAGGACATGGTAGCAAAATAGAAAAGAAGCTGGGATTTGTAGCGTCTTAAGGAGGGATCGCCTAGAAGGTGGCAACCAGGAAAGAGTCAAGGAAACGCTCCCTGGTGATATATATATAGTCTGGGATGAGGGGCCAGAGAGGGCACCTCTTACATTGGAGGAGACAGGCTTTGTAGTGATAGGAGACCAGAATAAAGAGGGAGGGGAGGAATACAGGGGGGCAGGAGGGAGCCCGGGCTGGGGCAGAGTGAGCATAGGAATGGAGAGAGGTGGAACTTCATTGGGTTGGTGGGTAATGCTTGGCCTCTACGTGCCCGGAGAAGGCGTGTCCAATCTGGGAAGGACTCCAGGGTTAATTTGCGTTAGATTTGATATTAAGAAGGGGAGGGGAAAGCAGAGCTCGCTCCGCCTCTGCTGGAAGTTACAGGCACTTCATACAATTTCTTAATCATACATTGAAAGTAGGACAAACTGGACTTCCTGATGGGTTAGACATGGAGTATAAAAGTAAACGCAGAGTCAAAGATGACTTCAAGATACTTGAAAACGGAAGTAAGGTGTATTATGTACACATATGAGCTACTCACCATGAGTGTGACCATGGTGTACTGCAAACATCTACTAATAAAAATAAAATATTTTAAAAAGAAAGAGCAAAAAAAGGTATTTATTCCAAAGGACTGGGAGAATGGTACTGTCTTCCATTAGGATGAGATGGGTAAAGTAATGTTATCAGTTAAGATCAGGAATTCAGTTTTCAAGCTGTTGGGTTAGAGATATATATAGGGTTCCAAGTTGGCTTCACAAGCTTGAAGTTTAGGAGGCAGAAACTGGAGTCAGTGGTACTTAAGGCTGCTGGGTTGGATGAGATCAGAAGGGAAAAATAAATGCAAGTGAGCCCTTAGGGATTCCCCTCCCTGCAACATTGAGAGGGTGGGCAGGAGGCAAGGAGTTAGCTAAGGAGGCTGAGGGGCGACCTGCCTAAGGCGAGCAAGCCCAAGACAGGGCAGAGTCCTGGAAGCCAAGTGGAAGCGATAATCAAGGGAGAGTGGAGCTGTTAGGCCAACAGAGAGATGCAAACTGACATTAGATTTAGCAACCTGAAGGCCAGAGTGGCTTAGACAAGGAGTGATGTGGAGATGGTGCTGATGGGGGCTGATCGCCACAGGCAGAGGAGAGAAAAGGGGAGGAAAGGAATGGGAGGTGGTAGGTTTTAATTTTGTCTTTTTTTTTTTGCTTTTTTGAGACAGGGTTTCGCTTTGTAGTTCAGGCTGGCCCTGAGCTAACTATGGTGCCAGGCAAGCCGCCACGAACTGAGCAATCCTCTTGTCTCTGCCTCCCAAGTGCTGGGATGACAGGCATGAGCCACCATGTCTGGCATTGTGGTATGTGGTGTTGATTGTTGGTGGGCATGTCTCCACACCCAGCATTATATGTGGTAACCAGGGATCGAACTCAGGACCTTGCGCTTGCGAGGCAGGCGCCGGAACCACTGAGCTAACCCTCCGGCCCCAAATTTTGTCTTATTTTTAATTATTTTTTATTTTGTGAAAAAAAATCAAAATTTCTTAATGGAGTGACAGAATAATAATATCATTAGCTTCAAAGTAGTTACAAAAATGTCCTTGTTGGTTAAGAAATTTAACTGAGGAGAAGGTAAAATAAAAATAGCTAAAGCAGCTTTAGATTTACGGAAAACTTTTTGAAGATTATAGTTTCTGAATCTCCCTCATCCTATTATAACATTTTACCTTGACATGATGTATTTGTCAAAACAAATGACCCGAAGTTGATACATTATTATAACTTCAATTTTTATTGAGAGTTCCTTAGTTTTCTATCCTGGGTTCTAGAATATTAGGTAGAAACAAAGGAAATCTGCACAAATAATGGATTTAATTTATAACGGGACTCCCACACCAATAGTTTCCTGACTTTTCTTGTCTTTGATGACCTTGATTGTTTTGAGGAGTATTAGTGTTTTCTAGGATATTCCTCAAAAGGGGTTCAGCTGATGTTTTCTTGTGGTTATACTGGGTTAAAGGGTTTTGGAAGGAAGACCGTGGAGACAAAACTGCTATTGAAAACAGGTAATTTTAAACTTTTGAGCAGGTTTTAGAGACACTAAGGGACAACTGTTAGGAAAAGTATAAGGCTCAGCAGTGGGTGTTACCTCCTTTCCCATTTTACAAATCATTAACACTGAAACGTTAACTTTGTGGGAGGGAGATCCTTGGTGAAGAGGAGCAGCGGTCCAAGCTCTGGTGGGCGCGAATCACCTCTCCCAGTGCTGTACGCGGTTACCGGGGATCAAACCGGGGACCCGGCGCTTGCTAGGCAGGCACTAGAACCACTGAGATAAATCTCCAACCCCAATATATATTTTATTAAGCATAATTCCAACCATTTTACTAAGACATTTTTATAAAAGGTAGAGGCATCCATGGGACTTTTGATATGTACTTCCAGATTGCTTTCTAGAAGGAATGTGCATGTATGTGTGTTTTACCACTTTATATCTAAATGAGTTCCTTGGTAGGCTCTGTCACATAGCAAAGGTGAAGGAGTTGAGTTTAGGGTTCTGAATTTTTTTTTTCTCTCAGAATGGAAAATGTCGAGCCTTTGTGGTAGTTACTTTGGGATCTAGGGTTAATTCTTGAACATTTCTGGGTTCCAAACTTAATCTTATTAGCTTCCCGAGAGGCCATTTTTGTTCTAGGACCTGAGTTCACCAGCCAAAGACAGAGCAAATAAACGAAAGTCTGCACAGGAACTTCCAGTGCATAACAGAGTGAGAACATCCATGATATTATTTGACTTTCATAACCCTCTGTAGAAATCCTTTGCAGAGGGGCAAATAACTTGCTCAGTTACAACTAGCAAATGACAAAGAAGGCCTAGAATTAAGGTCAGTTGAAATCAAGTCTTGGATTTTTGCTACTATCAAACAGATACTTGTCTGGCACATAATCTAATAATTTATTCTAGGAAATATTTTCCCGACCAATTATTATTATTTCTCAATATTCAGGTATGAGATCTGAAGGCTGTTCCCTGCCCTTTGAACTTCCAAAGCACATGAAAAACCTATTAGTCACCAAGATTGTTACTCAGCCCGTTTCGCACATGCAGATAGGAGAGCATATGAGTACATTTTCCCTGGAAAACAATTTTGCAATATGCACTAAGAAATTTATACCTACAAACATTCACTGACACAATAATTTCACTCCTGAACGTCTTTTCCGGGAATGGCTTTCCAGGTTATTGGTTAAGATCAAGCAAACACCTATTCCAGAGAATGTGGGGTAATAGAAATACATAAAACATAGGAAACCATTTGTGTCCGGTGAGATGATATTCATGTTAGGGATATTTATTTTGAAGAAACTAAAAAGAGAAACCCATAATTCAGTAGCAGGAGACTGGTGAAGTAAACCATAGCATACGTTTCACATAGAAATAAAAGTGATATTTATTTATTTAGATACTGGGTGTAAAACCCAGGGTCTTTGCTCTGGTGCACATCCCCAGTCTTATTTATATTTTATTTTGAGACAGAGTCTCGTAAAGTCACAAGTTGTCCAAGCTGGACTCAAATTTATGATTCCCTTCCCTCAGTTTCTCAGGGTGCTGGGACTGCTGGTTTGAGCCTCCATGTCTGGCTCACAAGTGATGTTTATGTAGAGTTCATAATAGTGCTGCGAAGTGCTTATAATGAATAGGCACAAGAGTGTTGGAGGGCACTTGAGTCTATAAAATATTTCATTTGATTTTTTTCTAAATTAAATCTAGTCTCATTTTTTAATCTCACCTCACCACTGGTGTGATATATAAGCCATTTATATCACTGAACCTTTCTTTTCTTTCCATTGGCTTCTACAAGAATCATGAGGGTTATTATTCAAATCTGAGGATAGCCCACGATGGTCACTGTTTTTTTACCACTGCTCTTTCTGCCATAGAATGTAGCTGGCAAGTTAAACCTTCCATTATCCACTTCAAGAAGACTACAGTCAATGCCCTTCCAGGCGTCCTTCCCTCTGATGATAGAAGTAGTCTCAGAAACTTTCACTTTTCCTTTAGATCTGAAGTATCTCTTGGATTGTGGCCCAAGAGCACATCTTTATATCTCAGTTTTCTCATCTGTGTCCAGAGACCATAAAAATACTTGATCCATAAGGCTACTATGAGGATCAAATGAGAATCAGCATATGAAACTGCATCCCCAGTTTGTTCAGATCTCAGAGCCTGTACTTTGTCTGGGGCAGAAGGTCAATTTGATGGTCTCTGGAGTAGATATTTATAAGTCTGAATGGAGGAGCCTTGAAAATTATCTCTAGATTTAAACTTCCAAGCATCAAGGGCTGGAGCATAGCTGTGTAGTAGAGTACTTGCCTAGAGTGTGGAAAGCCCTGGGCTTTGAGTCATTCCGGACTGCAAAATAAGTGAGTAAATACATAAATAAAACTTTTGAGCTTCAAACGAAACAGTTAAGAAAGTGAAAGTGAGTTACCAGGACATGGAGAATTATTCACAATCCATGTGTGGCACCTGGAAATGGATGCCCACATGTGACAAAAGATCCTAACATACACACGTATATTTTGACTCTTCTGTGATAATCATGGGGTAACAGAAGAGACTGCAGCATCCTTTCTACACAGAAGACAACTGGGTGGCTTGTCAGTCCTCCTACTGGGGTTTCCCGCCTGAGCTATTCCTGACTTGCACTTTTGTTAGCACGTATAGGCTTATATATACTAAAATATGTAAAGAGCATCTACAACTCAATATGAAAGTGAGACACAGGAAAACAACCAGGACTTGAACAAGATGATATATGAATGGCCAATAAGCATATGAAAGTGTTCAATAACATAAGTTACCAGAAAATGAACATTTAATCTATGATGATAGTACCTTATACCCACTAAAGTAGCTAAGACGGAAAAGTCTGACAGTATCAAGTGTGGTAAGGATGTGGAGCAACTGGAATTTTTATGCATTCCTGGTGAAAAGGAAAAATAGTACAACTGCTCTGGAAAACTGGCAGTTTAATAATAAAGTTAAATATACACCTATCCTATGAGTTATTTACTCAGAAAGTGAGAATGTATGTGTTAGTTAGTTTTCTCATTGCTGAGAAGTGCTTGACAAAGTTAAAAGGGAAAGGATTTATGTAGCTCACAGTTTGTGGAGCTTTCAGTCTGTAATCAGCTGGCTCTGAGGCAGAGCGGCACATGGCAGAGGAGCATCGCAGAGCGGAAAGACTTCATGGTGCCCACATGGTAGCAAAAGCAACAGGGCCCTGTAGCAGTGTCTTTAGGCCCCCTTTATCTTAGCCAGACTACCACGATTAGGACGATGCCACACCAGTCAATGGACTGACTTGGTCACCACACACCTTTAATGCCAGCATCACATACTCTACATTCAGCCACCTCTGAAAAAGCCCTATGACTGCCGGACGTGGTGGCTCACGCCTGTCATCCCAGAACTCGGGAGGCAGAGGCAGGAGGATTGCCGAGTTCGAGGCTTGCCTGGGCTACATAGTGAGCTCAGGGCCAGCCTGAACTGCAAAGCGAGACCCTGTCTCAAAAAACAAAAAATAAAAAACAACAACAACAAAAAAGCCCTATGACTGCCTGAGGCTTTGGAGGGACATCTGGACACAAGCCATAACACTATACATCCATAGAAAGCTCTTAAAAGAATGTTTATAAAATTTCTACTCAGAATAGTCTAAACTAGAAATAATCCAAGAGCTCATGAAAATGGACATGGAAAAATAGATTCTGATACACAATGAATACACACACAGTGGAATATATTTAGTAGTAAAAAAAAAGAATAGGCTGTCCACATAGGTAGCAACATGAATGACTTGGGAAAAGATTATCTTGAGTCAAAGAAGTTGAACATAAAATTTTACACAATAACATTTGATATATCTAAAATTCTAGAGCTGTCAAAACTAATCTAGAGTAGATGGTAGCCGTCAGTGGCTGCCTAAGAAAGCCATTGTTGGGGGTAGTGAAATTTATTAAAGTGAATACCAGGAAAATATTCTGGAATAATGAAAATGTTTTGTATCTTGTTGGACATTTGGTATGTGTGTGTGCGCGCGTGTGTGTACATTTATCAAAGGTCTTTAAGCAATATACTTGAAGTCTTAGCCTTTTGTTGAAGGTAAATTATACCTATAAAAGGATTAAAAATGATTTGTGTGATCTCTTGCAGATGAGAATGGGTCCAGGGTACCAAGGGCGACAGGCGAGAGGGAGGGTCTGGGGAAATAGGTAAAATGAAGTTCTGTGAGGCACGAGGTCCTAACAAGCACAGTGATTATGGACACTATCTGCCATAAATACGAACGAGGGTTAACAATATCAACAAGAATAAAAGAGGGGTCATTGAAGAGATGCAAATGAAAACAACACTGAAGTTTCTCCTTTTTCCAGGAAGAATGGCTGCTACCAAGAAACCAACCAGCAACAAATGCTGGTGGGGTTATGGAGAGAAAGAAGCCCTTTTCCGCTGTTGGTGGGAATGTAGACTAGTACAACCACTGTGGAGATCAGCATGGAGACTCCCCAAAAATCTAGGATTAGAGGTTTCATTTCACCATACCACAGCGACATACATGCACCCATATTTTTAGCAGCAGTTTGTAATAGCTAAATCTTGAAAATAGCCCAAAAGCCCATTAATGAGTGACTAGGTGAAGATGTGTTTTTTTGTTTTTTTGTTTTTTTTTGAGACAGGGTCTCGCTTTGTAGTTCAGGCTGGCCCTGAGCTCACTATGTAGCCCAGGCAAGCCTCGAACTCAGCAGTCCTCCTGTCTCTGCCTCCTGAGTGCTGGGATTATAGGTGTGAGCCACCATGCCCGGCACTGTGGTATGTGGTGTTGATTGTTGGTGGGCGTGAGTCTCCACGCCCAGCATTATATGTGGTTTCCGGGGATCGAACTCAGGACCTTGCGCTTGCAAGGCAGGCGCCGGAACCACTGAGCTAACCCTCCGGCCCGAAGATGTGGTTTTTAATAAAATGGAGTACTACACAACTGTAAAGAGACAAAATTGAGACATTTATAGGATGCACCTTGAGGTCATACTCCTAAGTCAAACAAATAGGACACACATGTGTACATATTGAATTGTTTCTCTAGTGTTAGAAACTGAAGGCGTGAGAACAAAAATGTACACTAAGTATTGTGAACTAGGGAGAAAATATTCAAAGGAGAAGGGGAATTGGTGGGTGTGGGGAGCAGACCCTGCTGGAGGAGACTTTTCAGGCCTGGAGATCTGCACTGGGTGCTGCACCAACTAGCAGTTGCGAGATCTGC
>PVIC010052134.1:0-12266 GCA_004025085.1 Thryonomys swinderianus | reverse complement strand
CAAAAAAAAAAAAAAAAAAAAAAAAAAAAAAAAGTAATGTCTTAAAGTCTTCAAAATGGTAGAATTTTGGGTTTAGGGGGGTCAAACCCATGCGCACCCTGACAGTGAGCTACACTCCTCGCTCCCGTCGTCATCATCACCATCACCCTTACTTAAAGTTTTGTGACAGTTTCATTACGTTGCCCGAGTGGGATCTGGACTTGAGACCCTCCTGCACCAGCCTCCTGAGTGGTGGATTATAGGTGTGTATTGCCACACCTGGTAGTGCTTTTTGAGTCATAGTTAGAAAGGGTTAATGTGTGCCAGTGTTACAAAAGGAAGTTAGCCGAGGTTTTATTCTAGGGTTTTGAGTTTTTGATGATTTTTATCTGGTATTTGATCTTTTAAAAACTTCTGCTAGCTGAGCGTTTAAGGTGCTCAAACATTGTTCCCTGTGTAGCCCTTTTCTTTCCTTCACTTCGAGGGGCCTTGCCTGTCATTTCTCATCTTTCCGGTGGGCAGCTCTGGCTGGGGACGTCCGTTCGCCCCTGCTCGGTGCTGCGCTGCGCTGTGGAGGCTGCACAGCATCTGTTGCACTGGTTCTTTTCAAACACTCCTCTGAGGATTTTTCCTGGCTTATTTTACTTTTCTTTCTTTCACAAGAACTTTAGAATCAGCTTATATGTTTCTAGAAACTAATCTGTAGGGATTTGGGAATGGAGGGATCCTCTTAAATTTACAAATTAATCTTTTCACAATGAAGAATCTAAATTTTGGTTTTAATCTTTTCTCTTATAGATGATCTTAACCGTGTTCTTGAGCAACAATGAACAGGTCCTAACAGAAGTTCCTATAACACCGGAAACAACCTGTCGAGATGTTGTGGAGTTTTGCAAGGAGCCTGGAGAAGGCGGTTGCCATTTAGCTGAAGTGTGGAGGGGAAATGGTATGTACGAGTCTGTAAAATGACTCGGTGTGTATAATTCACCACTTGTCAGATGGAAAATACTGCTTCAAAGTCTTGGTTATCAGTAGTAATAGGGATTGAGTAATTGTCATAAAAGACCATCACATCATGTGGGATAGGACTCTCCACAATGGTATTTGTAAGAAAGCAGTGACCGCCTCACAAGGCCTTCAGTACCACTAAAGTATACGGCCTTGCTGGACAAATAGAAGGGAGTTTGTGAAGATTTTAAATAGGTTATAGCATTCTGAAAGAACCTGTTGAGCTTGAGGTGATAATAAGATGGGTGTCCAAATAGGTACCCAAATGGAAGTGTCAAAAGGATATCAAAACATATGAGCCTTGGGGCTTTTTCATAAAACATGTCTTGAGATAAAATTTGCATCTATTTATCCATTCAAAGTATGCAGTTCAGTGGTTTTAATACTTGCATAGTATTATCAAACGACACCATAATCAATTCTAGATCATTTTCCTCACTCCAGAAACTCCATGTCCATTAGTAGTGACTTTACTTTCTCTTCATCTATAGATAATCATTAAGCTATCGATTTGCCTTTCACAGCAATAGAATCATATAATGTGTTATTGTAGGGTCTCATTATATAGTTTGGATTGACCTGATACTCTGTATGTAGTCTAGGAACTCACAGCAATCCTCCTGTCTCAGCCTCCTGATGGCTGGGTTTATTGATGTGTGCCACCATACCTGGCTTGACTTCTTTTTCTTTTTTTTTTTTTCTTTTTGAGACAGGGTCTCGCTTTGTAGTTCAGGCTGGCCCTGAGCTCACTATGGTACCCAGGCAAGCCGCCGCGAACTCAGCAATCCTCTTGTCTCTGCCTCCTGAGTGCTGGGATGACAGGCGTGAGCCACCACACCCAGCATTGTGGTATGCGGTGTTGATTGTTGGTGGGCGTGTCTCCACACCCAGCATTATATGTGGTTACTGGGGATCGAACTCAGGACCTTGCGCTTGCGAGGCAGGCGCCAGAACCACTGAGCTAACCCTCTGGCCCCATTGACTTCTTTTTCTTAATGTAATATTTTTGAAATTCATCCATCTTCAACTTCTGTTTATCATAGTTCCTTCCTTTTTTTGCCAACACTGTCCCTTGTATGAATGTACTACATTTTATCCAGCAGTTGCACAGTAGGTGATGGACATTGAAGCTGTTAAACTTTGTTGGCTATCATGCAGGATGCTGCTCTGATGCTCGTGTACAAGTTTTTGTGTGGATGTGTATTTTCCTGTCTCTCAGCTACATTCCTAGGAGTAGAATTGCTGGGTTGTGTGGTGATTCTTCTGTGTTTAACCTTTTGAATGACTGCCAGACTGTTTTCCAGGAAGTTGCTCCATCTTACATTCCTAGTGATAGTGCATAAAGGTTCCAGTTTTTCCTTGTTTTTGGCAACACTTAATGTTGTCTGTTAGGTTTTAGCCATCTTGTGAAGTGGCATCACAGTGTAATTTGGGTTTATATTTATTTCCCTAATGACTAATGATGTTGATTATTTTCATGTGGCTCCTGGTCATTTGTATAGCTTCCTGGACAAAGATCTATTCGCATCCTTTGTCCACTCGATTAATTAGTTGTTTGTCTTTTTGTTGCATTGTTAAGAGTTCTTTATGCATTCTAGGTATCAATTCTGCATCAGGTATATGACTTACAAATGTTTTTTTCCCAAAATCCCTTGCTTTTATGTTACCCTGAAAAGTCAGAGTCTTTAAGAGTATATTGAATAAAACTTGACTTTGATAAACACTGGATTCTTATTAGACTATCCATAAGAGGACTAGCCTCAGTTTTCAGTCTGATGATAGCTGTAAGAAGGGAGGCAGCTATCTGTTGTAATGTTTTCTAGGGACCAATACAGAACATGATTGTTCCATTATTTTTCTTTAGACTCTATAAACACTTTTGCTCTCTGTTATTTTTAATTCCTTATCTGCTTCCTCCTTCTATTTCACTTAGCTTGGAAGGCAATAAAATTTTTGTATAAGGTGTTTTGTTTGGTTTTTGGTACCAGGAATTGAATTCAGGCTTTACACTGCCAGGCGGGCACTATACCACTGAGCTACATTCCTGGCCCTTGTTTTATTTTCTTTACTTGATCTTAGCCAAAAGGCCGAGAAGCGATGCTTGTTTTATTTTCTTGAGACAAGGTCTCATTGTGTAGTTTTAGCCTTGACCTTGCAATGATCCTCCTGCATCAGCCTCCTGGGTGCTGAGATTTCAGGTGTGTGCTGCCACACCTCAGAGTAACTTTAGTGTGATTATTGTAGCCCTACACAGTCCATGGCTACTTAGGAGTGAAGCCTTAACTACCTGATATGAGTCCTTGGGTTGGTGCCCTTTTTTTTTATTTTTTTTTTTTTTTTTGAGACAGGGTCTCGCTTTGTAGTTCAGGCTGGCCCTGAGCTCACTCTGTAGCCCAGGCAAGCCTCGAACTCAGCAATCTTCCTGTCTCTGCCTCCCAAGTGCTGGGATGACAGGCGTGAGCCACCACGCCTGGCAGTGCCCTTCTTTTTTCTTTTAAGTTTTTTTTTTTTTCTTTTTGTGGTTCTAGGGATTGAAACCAAGGCCTCTGCATTGAGTTACAGCTCCAGGCCTTTTTTTTGAGACAGGGTCTCGCTTTACTGTTCAGGCTGGCCCTGAGCTCACTATGAAGCCCAGGCAAGCCTTGAACTCAGCAATCCTCCTGCCTCTGCCTCCCGAGTGCTGGGATGACAGGCGTGAGCCACCAGGCCCGGCACTATGGTATGTGGTACTGATTTCTGGTGGGCGTGAGTCACCACACCCAGCATTGTATGTGATTACCAGGATCAAACTCAGGCCCTTGCGCTGTGACTGCAGGACCACTGAGCTAAATCTCCAGCCTTCCAGGCCTTTTTAATTATTTATTTTGAGACAGGTCTCACTAGTTGCTGTTTCTCAGGCCAGGCTCAAATTTGTGATCCTTTTGCCTAGCCTCCATAGTGTTAGTGTTATGGCTGTATACCACCATACCTGGCTTGAAATCTCTTTCTTTAATGCTAAGTTTGTGATTATCTTTTCTATACATAAAATTTCATTCCTAGCTGAAACACCTGGATTTTACTTTCAGTGAGACCATTGTTTCCCTTGCCCTGCATACAAGTGTGGTACTGTGTTGCATTTCTGTGAACAGAGGATTTTCTTAGAGAAATGTAGAACCTGCTGGGGAGCAGAGCAGTGAGTTACACCTTAAGAGTGTGAATAGACTGCATTTCTCAGTTTTCCTTCTTGTCTGAACATCAAGTTCTCAGACTGAGCCAACAATTTGGTGGAAGAATCTCTCACCCAGCCATAAAGTTGTCTTAATGGAAGAAAAACACATGTTCTGCAGCAGTCCCAGGTGATTTCCCTAACTCTTGGACTTGGTAGTATTCTTGCTCATCTTCTTTAAATTGGGAGAATGTCCGCAATGTCGGAGTCACCATGTTAAAGCGCACTGTTCAGTGGTGAGCGGTACAGTCCCCAGGCTGTCTGCACCTGTGTGTCCCTTCTTCCTCGGTCCCTGACAGCCACCATCCTGCATTGCTGTTGGCTGTGTGCCTGTGACTCTCCTGGTGGAATCATACAACACGTGGCCTTTTTTGTCTAACCCCTCACCCTTAGCATGTTTTTGGGGTCTCCTACTTCGTAGCCTGTCTCAGTTCTTCACTCTTTTATGGCTGACTCATGATCTGTTATATACCACATTGTGTTTATCCGTTTGCAGTGCAGTGGTGGATCTGACTGGAAGATCCCGAACTCTTGGGTATGGCCAGTGAAGAACTGCGTAGTGCACACCAGTGGTGAGAGAAAGCAGCTATGTTTATTGAAGGTCATGAACAGGAAAGTGGTGCTAGGATGAGAGAGAGAAAAAGGCTTGAAAAGGGTGAAAAAGGAAAAAGGCCACATTTGCTTTGGCCTGGCGTTATGTCAGAACAGTCCTAGGCTGCACTTGAGCTCAGATGGTAGAGAGGAGAGATTTAGTGCAGGGTAGTTACATGTCTTCTATCCATTAAGTGTCTTGAATTTGATAACTCACTATAGTTATACAAGAGAATCTCCTCCAGAAAATACACCATGAGTTATTAAGGGATAAGGAAGCATAAGGTGCAAAACCTGTCACATAGTTCACATCACATGTGTAAGTGTGCATGTTGTAGCTAAGATGGTACTTGGAGTAAATTTATTACTTAAGTCCACTTATTAATTAATTATTAATTTATTACTTAAGTCCACTTAGTAAAACCCTCAAGTCAAGAAGCTAGTGGACTGGGAATTTAGCTCAGTGGTTCTGACATCTGCCTTACAACTGCAGGGTCCCCAGTTCGATCCCTGGTACCACATACCCCCATACTGGGTGTGGTGGCTCATGCCTATAATCCCAGCACCCAGGAGGCAGAGGCAGGATGATTGCTGTCAGTTTGAGGCCGGCCTGGGCTACATAGTGAGTTCAGGGCCAGCCTGAACTGCAAAGCGAGACCCTGTCTCAAAAAAAAAAAAAAGAAAAAGAAAAAGAAGCTTGAAAAAGAAAATCTTTTTTTTTTTTTTTTTTGCTTTTTGGAGACAGGGTCTCGCTTTGTAGTTCAGGCTGGCCCTGAGCTCACTATGGTGCCCAGGCAAGCCGCCAAGAACTCAGCAATCCTCCTATCTCTGCCTCCCGAGTGCTGGGATTACAGGCGTGAGCCACCACGCCCAGCATTATATGTGGTTACCGGGGATTGAACTCAGGTCCTTGCGCTTGCAAGGCAGGCGCCGGAACCACTGAGCTAACCCTCCGGCCCAAGAAAATCTTTTAAAGAGTAGAAGGAAGCAAATAAGTACTAAAGCAGAAATGAAAGAAAGGTGAGGATCAATAAAACCACAGATGTTTACTTGAAATAATTAAAATAAATAGACTAAAGAAAGATTGGTGTGGTTATGTAGAAAAAAAGATATAGATAAATAAAAAGGGCCTAAATATAGGTATAGTAGAAGTTTTAAGACTGCCAGTATGAATAACTTGTCAATAAACTGCATAATTTACCTGAGAGAGAAATTACCTGAGAAATAAATAGAAATAACATTTATTATTAAATGCTCACTCTGTGTCAGGCACTGTGTATTAGTCAACCAAGGAGCCAGATCTGTGTCCCGTGGGACTTACAGTGCGGCAGGGAGACACAGACGGCAAGCGCTGAACTGTGAAGTGTGTTGGTAAGTCGTAAGTCTTTAGCAAGGAAAATAGATCAGGAACATTGCCCTTGCTCAGAATGAGAAAAAAAAGAAGAAACTTTAGCATATAAAATGAGTTAAAAGTAAAATAATCTAGATTTGGAGATTTACAGCTCACTGGTTCCAGAGCCTGCCTAACGAGTGCAAAGTCCCTGGTTCGATCCCTGGTAACCGCACACCAGTGCTGGGTGTGAGGCTCACGCCTGTTATCCCAGCACTTAGGAGGCAGAGGCAGGAGGACTGCTGAGTTTGAGGTTCGCCTGGGCTATATAGTGAGCTCAGGGCCAGCCTGAACAGCAAAGCGAGACCCTGTCTCATAAATCAGTCAATCGATCAATCGAGTCGAATTGAATCTGTGATTCTTCCTGCCCTCAAGGACTCCAGACCCAAATGCTTTATAGGCATTTTTCACAGTACTTTCAAGAATAGATAATCCCTATATTATATGTAAACTTTCTCAGAGAATAAAAAAAAGAATAACTACTAAGTTCATTTTATAAGGTGAGTATAATTTGTACACTAAAATTGAACAAGAATATGAAAAAGCCTAGTGTGGTGGTGCACTCAGGAGACTGAGGCAGGGAGACCCCAAGTTGGACACCAGCCTGGGCTACAGAGTGAATTCCAGGCAGCCTGGACTGCATAATGAAACTGCTTTATTCTTTTTTTTTAAGGCACAAAAAGTATGACCAAGTTTACTGGGAAACTAGATGTAGAAATCCTAAATAAAATATCAGCAAATCCAGTTTAGCAGAATATTGGAAGTCACTGTTCCTAGAATTCAAAGAGTTCCAAGTCAAATGTGTTAATAGACTGCTTAGAGCAAGAGTGCCATTATCATTTCAGTACAATAAAACTGAAAGTCTTTCATGATAATAATTACCAACAAACTGGCAAGTAAGGGAGCTTCCTTAAATAAATTAGTGGTTTAAAAAACCTTCAGCAGAACTCACACTTGATGTGAACTGTGGAAGCATATGCATTATAAGCAGGAAGAAGAACCTGCGTGACATTGTGCTTCAGGGTTCTAGTAGCCAGTGCAGCTTGATAAAGAAAAGGAGTAAGAAATTGGAAAGGAGGAGCTGAAATCATCCATAGTTTTTGAGGCCCTGTCTCAAAAAAACAAAAGAAAAAGAAAAAAGAGTGGGGATGTAGCTCAGTGAGAAGGCCCTGGGTTCAATCCAAGTACCACAAGTAAAACAAGAACAACAAAAAGCCTAAACCTAGGGCCGGAGGGTTAGCTCACTGCCTCGCAAGCACAAGGTCCTGAGTTCGATCCCCGGTAACCACATATAATGCTGGGTGTGGAGACTCACGCCCACCAGCAATCAACACCACATACCACAGTGCCGGACGTGGTGGCTCACGCCTGCAATCCCAGCACTCGGGAGGCAGAGACAGGAGGATTGCTGAGTTCGCGGCGGCTTGCCTGGGCACCATAGTGAGCTCAGGGCCAGCCTGCACTACAAAGCGAGACCCTGTCACAAAAGCAAAAAAAAAAAGGTCAGGAGTGCCACAGAGCGACATTGGCGCTAACGTGGAAGTGCTTCCCATGGCTAAGCTGGAACAGTTTGGGCAGCAGAGTGACACGTACTGATTTAGAACATGAAGCACTGCGGTACCTTTCTGTGAGTCCATCCTGATATAAATGGTTAAGTGAAAACGTACAATGGGAAGGAACAAATCTTGCTAACTGAAGAAGTTGGAAGAACATGTGTAGAACACCCCTCCAGGAGGGAGAGCAGCCCCACCGCCTGTCTAGGCGAGGGTTAGTAGAGACTTGCTTCCCAAGAAGAGAGACGGGAAGAGGGCAGCGTAACTTCCTGGAGGAGAGGCTTGGCGGTGAGGTGGGGTTGGCAGCACCAGGATGGCATCATGGTGCAGTGTGTGAGAAGGGTCTCCTCTCCAGGGTTCTTCAGCACCTCTGACCTAGTCTCACTGTGCAGAAGACATGAGCTGGACCCCAATGAGGGAAAGTTCTCCAAGCCATTGTGGTCATAAAAACAAGGAGTGAAGGGCCGGGTATTTAGCTCAGTGGTTCTGGTGTCTGCCTGGCAAGCGCAAAGCTCTGAGTTCGATCCCCGGTAACTACATATGGCAATAATGGACGTAGTGACTCACACCCCCCAGCAATCAGTACCACACACCACAGTGCCGGGCGTGGTGGCTCACGCCTGTCATCCCAGCACTCAGGAGGCAGAGGCAGGAGGATGGTTGAGTTCGAGGCTTGCCTGGGCTACATAGCGAGCTCAGGGCCAGCCTGAACTATAAAGTGAGACCCTGTCTCAAAAAAACAAAACAAAACAAAAAAACCAAACAAACAAAGAGTGGAAAACTGTTGTAGGCCAGAGGGGAAGGAGATGTGACAGAGTATAACAATGTGAGGTTTTCCTAGTTCATATCCAGGAACAGAAGGGAACATGAGTGAAATTGGGTGACATTCATGTAACACTTGGGGTTAATTACCAGTATATATTGTTCAGTTGTTTGTTTGGGTTTCTTTTTTGAGATAGGGTCTTACTTTGTAGTTCAGGCTGCCCCTGAGCTCACTTTGTAGCCCAGGCAAGCCTCGAACTCAGCAATCCTGCCTCTGCCTCCTGACTGCTGGGATTAATAGTGTTTAGTTTTCATTTAAAAAAAAAAAACTGTTTCTGGGCAGTTGTAGTAGTGCATGCTTATAATCCCAGCACTTGAGCAACTGAGCCAGGAGGCTTCCCTTGAGTCTGAAGCCAGCCTGGATACATAATTCAAGGCCAGCCTCAACTACATAGGGAGACCCTGTCTCAGAAACAAACATATGTAAGATACTAGTGTTAAGGGGAAGTGGGTATAAAGAAGATTATAAAGGAACTTTCTGTGCTGTCCAGGCAACCTTTCTATCCATCTAAAATTACTCCAAATAATTGTTTTTGTCCCTGGGATCAAACTCAGAACCTTATGCTTGTGAGGCAGGTGCAGCACCACTGAGCTAAATCCTTGGTCCTCCAAACTAATTTTTTTAAAAGATTATGCATGTGAGGGCTGAGTATATAGCTCAGTGGCACAGTGCCTGCCTGGCAAGCATGAAATCCTGGATTTGATTCCCGGTACAAAAAAAAAAAGATTATGCATATGAAACCCAAAATGTACAAAGTTGAGAGAAATAAATTACTATGTACAGACTTTTGTGATAAAACAGTGACAAACACATAAGAGGTGAAACAAGTAGAAAAAAACTGAAGTAAAAAAAATGGAAAGAAACGTGTTATGGCCTGAAAAACTCAGAATCACAAAGATAACCAGACTGGGGCTGGGGATGTAGTTCAGTGGTACCATGCCTTCCTAACAAACATGAGGTCCTGAGTTCAAGACCTGGTACCAAAAACAAAACAAAACAAAGAAGTAAAAAGAGTGAACAAAGATGTCATGTCTCCCTATATTTCCTTATAAATAAATATGATTCTACTTTTTAAAAAATTAAATTTAAATTAAATTAAAATTTAAGATTCTACTTTAAAAAAAAGATTTTGACAAGCTGTTCCTAAAATACATATAAAGAGAGCAGAAAAATTAGGAAATGCCGAGACACTGTGGAAACCAGTGTCTCCATTTTGAGGGAGATGGACGACCGTACAGGAAGAGTTCCCACCCAGCAGTGGGGAGGCTGAGGCTGTCAGCACAGGCATCAGCTGAGAGGCGGCCCAGAGAAAGTCCTGTGTGCCAATGGGGCCCCGACACCTCGGAGGTAGCAGTCGTATCTTAAGAGAGGACAACTTCATAAATGGTGCGGGGACAATTGATTATTCAAGTAGGAGCAAATACAACTAGATCCTTATTCCATATACAGAAATAAATCCCTTGAAGTCAATGGAAAGCAAAACCTTGACATTTGTAGAGATCATAAGAGAATACTGTTGTTTGACCTTGGAGTACAGTCCTTGACCTTGGTCCCAGTCCCACCTGCAGGGGAGGTGCCTTGAGGCTGGATAATTGCTTGAGCCCAGGAGTTTGCCATTCTCGGCAACACGGCCAGACCCTGTCTCAGAAAACAAAATAAGCAAATAAAAAACAAATTGGGGAAAATTGATCACTGCTCACATTTAAAATTTTAAGCTATTGTGCAAAAAACATACTGTACCAAGAAATTTAAAGGACAAGTGTGTGGTCAGTGTACGTGACTGATCAAGGATTACTGTCCGGAATATAGAGAACTGAAAACAACGAAGAAAGAGGCAAGTAATGCCGATTTTAAAACTAACTCAGTATCTAGCAGAGTCCCCAGATGAGGGAAATAGAGTACAGTCTAAACATAAAGTACTTTACATTTCAACAGCGTGCCAGCATGCTTCTCAAGTAATTCTTTTTTTTTTTTTTTTTTGCTTTTTGAGACAGGGTCTCGCTTTGTAGTTCAGGCTGGCCCTGAGCTCACTATGGTGCCCAGGCAAGCCGCTGCGAACTCAGCAATCCTCCTGTCTCTGCCTTCCCGAGTGCTGGGATGACAGGCGTGAGCCACCACGTCCGGCATTGTGGTATGCGGTGTTGATTGTTGGTGGGCGTGTCTCCACACCCAGCATTATATGTGGTTACCGGGGATCGAACTCAGGTCCTTGCGCTTGCGAGGCAGGCGCCGGAACCACTGAGGAACCCTCCGGCTCTCTCAAGTAATTCTTAAAGAGACTCTGTTATTGAGCTCTGCTTTCCTAATACTTGGATCTGTGGAAGTTTTCATTAAGATTTTTCATTTAATTTTTACTATTGACTTGGTAAACTTTGATCTGTGCAAGTGCAGGCAGACACTCACAGCAGTATTTCCTGAACTTCCAGGAAGTCTCTGGTCAGTCTTTCAAGCCTAATTGCAGTATGTAATGAGTCAGGGACTGACATGGTGTGGCCAGCAGGTTTCCTGTCTTTGCAGAATGAAATACATTACTCTGTGATATGTTAATATGGTAAAAGTCATGTTTCTATTGTTTCCTACGACATGTTGGTAAGTTTCTTTTATGTGTACTTTTATATTTTTATGTTGCCTAATTATTTCCCATTCCTAATTTTGCTTTTATTCATTGATCATTTTGAGTGCTTGGAGTATTGTTGGATTTTTGTATGTACATACATTTGTGTGCATCTGTGTATATTTATTTCTGCATTGAGGTGGACGTGTGTTGCTTCTGAGTAAGGTGTGGTCTCTTCCTAGAGCGCCCCATTCCCTTCGAACACATGATGTATGAACACCTGCAGAAGTGGGGCCCTCGCAGGGAAGAAGTGAAATTTTTCCTTCGACATGAGGACTCCCCAGCTGAGAGCAGTGAACAAGGTAGACAAATATTTCTTTCTCATTTGTAAATGATTGGTATACCAGTTACCTGAAGAAAAATTGGAATACACATCAAAGTAAATTATTCACACTTTTTTCTTCCTTCATTCACAGTGGTTAGAGGAGAGTTGCCACTTCGTAATTCTCTGACTCTGCTATGGTAGTTTGGGTTTTGTTCTTCTCCATAGGTACCAGCCCTTGCTTCTTTCTTAGACAAGTGCCCTCAGACATGTAAAAAGACTTAAAGACATAAAGGGCTTGTTTCTGATGAATACAGGATAGGTCAGATGTCTAGATCTTCCGATAAGTGCAAGCCTAATGTTAAATGAAGTAAATCACACACATACAGGCTTAAAAACTGCATAATTTCTAGTCAGGCGTAGTGACTCAGGCCTGTAATCCCAGTCCTCAGGAGGCTGAGGTAGGAGGATTGCTGCTAGTTCGAGGCCAGCCTGGATGTCCCAGCAAAATTTCTTTTAAAAATGGCATAGATCGGGATTTAGTTCAGGGACACTGCCACCTGCCTTGCAAGTGCAAGGTTGGGAGTTTGGTCTCTGGTATATGATAAACCCAAAATATATGTAAAGAGCAAGCCAGGCATGTGGTACACAGGTGTTATACCAGTACATGGGAGGCTGATGCAGAAGGATCACCACAAATTCAAGGTAAGTCTGAACTACATAATGAGACCTTGTCTCAAAACAAAACAATAGAAAATAGGAAATAAGGAGATGGACCTTTTTCAAATGGGGAAGGGGCCAGAGATGGAGGAAGGACAGAGGGAAGGAAGGAAAAGGGCTT
>PVIC010052133.1:0-12291 GCA_004025085.1 Thryonomys swinderianus | reverse complement strand
TGTTCAGTAATGGACTCTTTTTACCTAATTCTTGCACACTTCTTTAAATATATGAGAACATGAATGAACACAATGCCCACCCCTTCATTTGTTGATAGTTATCTGTGCTCCAATAACACTTTTGTTTTGTTTACTGTATTCTGTCTGTATATATTACTCTCTCTTAAAGTGTGATCATTAGCTTATTTCCACGTGTCTTCCCTCTATTCTCAAATAGTTTGCCTTGGCCTCGTGAAACTCTATATTGTTATACCCTCTTCTGGTTCCATGTATTATACAAAATAAAGCCAGATAGGTAGCACATTCTTACAATTCCAACATAATATAGTATATATATATATATATATATATATATATATATATATATATATATATATGTGTGTGTGTGTGTGTGTGTGTGTGTGTGTGTGTGTGTGTGTGTGTGAAGGTCTCAACATTATATATGTGTGTGTGTGTATATGTACATACTATAAAATTAATTGATGACAAAATAAGTGAAACTGACATGTCTTGAATTTTACTGCTAAACTTCACCATGCATCTTCTCTGCTTGTACTGTTTTCCTTCATGTTTTCACAAATGTGTCCAGTTCAGTACATCCTAAAACCTCTTTATAATACAGGCTCTGCTTTTACTCCCCTCCCTATTTTCAAAGAAAATAACCCTTATCCTCTCCCAAATCACTTTACAGATGGAGTATCATCTTCTTCCATTACTCCTCTCATGTAGGATGACTATTTTCCATTCTGGTTATTCTTTTACAAAGATAAGCCTGAGAGTCTTATAAAGAACTACACCGTTTTGCAATTTAGCCATTTAATACCCTACTTTGGAAAACTTATCACTCCTTTTGCCGCTAACTTTGTCAAATGTATTCCAACCATATTGCACACAAATTTCCCCTTTCCTTTTTGGTCCCGTTCAGAATCCCTTTTCACACTTTTCCTCCCTCTAGTATCCTCCATACTCACCCAGTGAAGCCTTTCCTGTAAGTTTTCCTCCATCAGCTATTTCCTGGCTGACTACTGTCTGGCAAGAATCCTACCCTAGCTGTATTCTGTAATCTCTGCAGACATGTCCTTTGGATTTCAAAACTAAAGGATACCTACAATTTTGAATATTTCTAAGTTTTCTTTAAGGATGTTCACATTTATCTATATCTGACACATTTATTGAGTGAATAAGTAGGAAAACTGGTAAATGTAGTTAATAGATAATACACTTACATGTGTCTTAGACAATATTTTACCTT
This sequence comes from Thryonomys swinderianus, assembly GCA_004025085.1. Lineage (NCBI taxonomy): Eukaryota > Metazoa > Chordata > Mammalia > Rodentia > Thryonomyidae > Thryonomys > Thryonomys swinderianus. The sequence continues at coordinate 11,039 of PVIC010052133.1, read as the reverse complement.
TTTTCTCAATGGATGTGCTAGGCCACCTAGCCATTTCAGCATTTCATACAAATTTCAGAATGTAGTCAAAGTGACATAACTCTTGTTGTGTCTTGACTTCTTGCAAAGTAGAGTAGTAAAATGTTTATTATTCTGTCAATTATTTCCAAACAAAGGCTATTCTTTTCTTGAACTGGTTTATGTATACTCCAACAGTTCTAACACAACCTGACACTAAATCGAGCTAAATGACAGAATAAGCTAATATTAGAAAAAGGCAGCATGTTACTTTTGACCTATACACTAAAACGGGCTCACAAATAAAATGTAACAGCTAGAATTCACTTTTCAGAAGATGATATTTACTTTGATTGCCATCTTATCCTTTAGGGAAAAAATTGTCTCTGAGAAAATATAGAAGTATTTAATGTAGGAGAAGGAGAGAAAGAGAGAGAATGTGTATCTGCACCTTTTTTAAAAAACATAGTTATTACAAACTCTTGTTGAATTAGTCATTTTGCTTCTTCAGACATCAAATTAATTTGGGTTAAATTAGGTTTTTTGGTTCACATTTTCCTGAGGGTTTCCCATATTTTAAGGCTTACATTTAACACCCACAGTTCTGATGAGTGTGCAGGTTCTGGCTTTGATATACAGCACAGTCAAGGGTTTGGAATTTTTATTAGATTGCTTTAATATTGTACAGTTAATTAGTAATTAATACCAACCCCCTTAGCATGTGAAATTGTAGAAAAAAATAACTCAAATAAATAATAGGTTAACAGTCTTAAAAAAATACACAAGGAATTCTAATTATCTCTTGGACTATGTTGAAATCTGACAAAATTAGAAGAAATAACCAGAAAATCAATGTACCTAGATCTGGTATTTTATGAAAAGAAAATTCTCTAGTTTGAAAGAACATGTATTCTGATTTATAGACTGGTTATGAACTCTGAGCATACATATGAATAACATGGTCAGCTTTGAAAATAGCAATATATGTTTTGCTTTCACCATCACTGAAAACAGGGACTTGGCATCTTTCATCCTAAATGAATGGTGAGAAATTGGACAAAACAAAGAACAACAGCCTTTAATGATTGCATCATTGAAGCATAGCTAGGTATTTAAATCAGCTTGATGGACTTGGTGAGTTAAGGACATAGACACCAGTGTTAAAAAGTAAATTTAAAAATAAGGAGAAAACTAAGCAAATAGGTACAGATAGTTTGCAATAATTTTTTATATGGATTAAGCATGTGCAAAACTGGCTCCTTCAGAAATCTGTATGGAGAGACCTGAATCTTCATTGAAATAGGAGATAAGAAGAAGAGGGTACAATTCGGTGTTCTAGTGACAGCTTAACATGGAAAGATGAGGAGTTGGACATTATTGGTGCACTTTTGTATGTATTTTGGGACATTGGCTGAGGGTCTTGGATCCCTGGATTTCATTTTCATCATTTTGTTGTCATGTTTTTGACTTCGCTAATTTTCTTTTCTACATTACCTAATCTCTTGGTAGGTGAATAGTAAATTTTCCATTTTAGGATTTTTTTTTCATTTTTACACTTATTTTTTACTTTATCCTTGCTTTTTTCCTTTAAGAAGCTTATATTCAGTCCGGAAGAGATGGCACACACCTGTAATCACATCCATCCTGGTTTTAGTGATTTAAGAGTTTCCTGCTTCAGAATAAGAAATAAGACATTTATGAAAAAGGTAACAGCGCAATGGTTCTGGGTTCACTATATCATAATAGCAAAATAATGTGAGAAATATTTTATTGCATTTGGAAATCACTTAGACCATTGTTCTCATGCTAATTATACCTAAATGTTCAAGTGGCTTAATTTTCTTACCTCAAAGTTCCTGTCCAACTTGTCACAATCATGATTGATAATGTGTTGTGTGTGTGTGTGTGTGCTTTACATCTTGCTACTAAAAATTATTTGACTATTTGGGAGGTAAAGTGTACATGAAAAACATTTTAGGGGATGAAAAGTAAACATGTACTTGGGTGGAGACTTCTATTTCATCAGTTTGAATTGTCAAAATGACTAATTATACTTTAATGTAGAAAACCTGAGAAAAATGTGTCTTTGAGAATTCTTCCCTTTTCCTTTTATTAGTCCCTGAAATTTTGTTTTATGCATCTGGATGTTTGCAGAACTGAAGTCATCATTTACATCTAGCATTTCCTATTTATTTATGTATTTAATCCTTTGCTTTGATTAATCCATTTATTTCTTGTTAGGATTGCAATTGGATTCCAGTCACATAAAAGCAGGCCAATATCCAAAGTAAAATAAATACCTTATTGCAAAAATAAATAGAGCTACAAAAAGTTAGCACTAAATATGTCCACTTAAGTTAGTTTATACAACTTATTTATTTTCCACCTGATATATTACCTCTTCCTTAATCACAAGTTTGCAAATAAAAAGTCAAAGGAAAGACCAAAAATAATTGCTCTTTTGGAAACATTTCTTAATTTGTGTATTTAAATTTATAGGTTCTGGGCAGATTTACATCTCTCAAATTGTAAATACCTCTGTAAATTGGTTTAATCTTGTACATTTTTATGTAGGGTCTGGAATGTATGTGCTGACTTGCATGCTTATGCTTATATTCAATTAAATATCCATTGTGAGTTTGAAGGTTCTGGGACAAGACAAGAGAAAACACACAGCTGTAGTGAGGCCACAGCATAGCACACAGAAGTTTTACTTGGGCAGTGCTGTGACAGGCTTACAAGGATGTGAGGGAGGATGTTCCTCATAGCAAAAGACTTCCACAGTCCACGGTGTGGAGCACAGTCCCAAAGAAAAGGGAGCAATTAGCCTCAGAGTCAGAGTGCTACTTGAGTGGGAACTTAGTTCAAACAATCAGGAATTTTTGGGTTGGAGCATCCTAAAGAACATGTGAATGGTTTGGTGTCCTTAGTAACACTAGAGAATAGCTGGTCTATGATTCAACCTGGGTTCAGTTTTCCAAGTATATAAAGTGGATAGAATACAAATAACAAATCTGTGACCATTCAAGAAGTGTATTATAAGGAATAAATAATTCTATTGTAAATTATGTTTTGCTTTGAGAAGCTGGAAATTAAGCCCTGGACCTCACCCACACTAACCAAGTCCTCTATTCCCGAGCTGCACCCTCAACATTTGGGGTATGTTTTAAACAATTGGATGTATAAAAATTTAAGTTAGACCCCGCTGGGCTTTTAAATATAAGAGCAAAAATGTGAGTACCATGTTTAGCCAGTGTATGTAACAGCAAATATGATAGCATTTAGCACTTTATAAAGCTGCTGTATTTAATTTCTATCTGCAATGACAAATGAAAGAAAAAACTGAAAGTATTTATAATCACAGAGAATGAAATTTTATCCAGTGGAACGCATTTTATCTAAAGTAAATACAAAAGAAAGAAAGATGCTGAGGAGAAAGAAAATAATTATGAAATATAAATAACTATCCATATTTTCCTCAAAGATATAAACATAGTTCAGCAGTATATTCCAGAGCCTACATACAAATAGATTAAATTAACTCACAAAGGTATTACTTTACAACATTTTATTTTATTGTCTTCTGAATGAACTATTCTTATTTACCCCTAATGTAAAAGTGATTCTTTTTAATTCAGATGCAACTAGAAATTTAACTGCAGGGCCGGAGGGTTAGCTCAGTGGTTCCGGCGCCTGCCTTGTAAGTGCAAGGACCTGAGTTCGATCCCTGGTAACCACATATAATGCTGGGCCTGGAGACAAGCCCACCAACAATCAACACCGCATACCACAATGCCGGACGTGGTGGCTCACGCCTGTAATCTCAGCACTCGGGAGGCAGAGACAGGAGGATTGCTGAGTTCGCGGCGGCTTGCCTGGGCACCATAGTGAGCTCAGGGCCAGCCTGAACTACAAAAGCGAGACCCTGTCTCCAAAAAGCAAAAAAAAAAAAAAAAAAAAAAAAAAAAAAAAAAAAAAAAAAAAAAAAAAAAAGAAAAGAAATTTAACTGCAGCCATAATACAATGTTGATGACTTCTTGTCAAACTTAAAATGAAAATAGAATATCTCTTTATCTTGGCTATTGATTATTTTCATCCTATATGTTAAGTGTTTTATAGCCTTTTTTTGAATGAATCAAATTAAACATATATGTATTCTATTGATTCATAAATAAAATCATTTATGGTCCCTTTGAACAAACATTGAGCATGTAAGAGCTATCAAATAACTTATCTCAAAGTTATGGTAAAACTGCCCCTCTCTCACTATAAATTTTATCTAATTATCTTTGCAAAAAAAACCCCCATAATATAAGTAAATATATACAAACTCAAAAACACACAAATTCAAAATACATATATTAAATTGGTCCAAAGAAAGGAAACAAAATTAGTTTTGGCATTGAAAATGTCAGTTGCAGTTTGTAATGTACTTCCTACTGGAAATACAGTCTACCAAGCTAATTATTATTTTTATTAGATTGATTGTATTTATTTATTTATTTATTTTTTTGAGACAGGGTCTTGCTTTGTAGTTCAAGCTGGCCCTGAGCTCACTGTATAGCTCAGGCAAGCCTCAAACTCAATAATCCTCCTTTCTCTGCCTACCAAGTGCTGGGATTACAGGCGTGAGCCACCATTCCCAGCACTGTGGTATGTGGTATTGATTGCTGGTGGGCATGAGTCACCACGCCCAACATTGTACGTGGTTACTGGGATCGAACTCAGGACCTTGCTCTTGCAAGGCAGGCGCCAGAACCACTGAGCTAAATCTCCAGCCCAGATTGATTGTATTTTATGTTGTTTAAAATAATAATACATTTCAAATGTGTTTTATATATATCTTGTATTATTATTAATATATATTATATTAATTATATATAATATATTTATGTATATTTTATATATATGTTATCATTATTGGTAGTCATATTTTACAATCCTAGATATCAGACTATGGACTTTTCACATGCTAGGCAATATTGTACAACTAAGACCCACAGACTTCATAAATTTTAAAAAATAAAGTTATGTTTCATTTATACCCCTAACGAATTGGGTTAAGCTAAAATATACACATACTTTTAATTCTTTATCAACCTGAAAGAATAGGAATATAAATCCAAACATGTAGCATAAAAGAAAAGGAATATTTTATGGGGTTTCCTTATAATAACAGTTTATACTTTTAGAAAATAGGATAAGAACAAAGAAATAAATATTACTTTCTGATAAAGGGTTTTCTAAATAAATGGTTTAGTGCTTAAAAAGACATTAGGGTCAAGAATTTCTCCCTGGAAAATGTAATTCTGAATGCCAAGTTCATGGTGTTCAATCTCCTGCTTTAAATGCCAGGCTGTTCACTTGTATCAAGAACTAGACTGATAAAGGCCGTCAAGGAAAGAGAAAACAGAAATGAAATCAAATATGACATATAGAGGTACACAACAGAGTACTGTGAAAAATCATATCCTTCATTGGAAAAGAAAGCACTTACATTTCTTAAAAACTAAGTTAGCTTTTAAATTTATGTTCTTCAGGTTTAAGGTTCAGAAGTTGTAACAGTGAATCACATTTTTATAGAACTTTTAATTAATTGAATAATTGTTTTCCGGTTCTATAATCAAAAGTTAGTGTTTCTCCACAAAAGAACTGTGCACCTTTTCACTTACTTTTAATATGATTTTTATTTGCATTTGATTCTTTTTCTTTGAACAGAGAAATCAAACACTTTATCAAGCTTTTGTGAGAAGTTATTTTGCATAAACCTATTGCTAATCGCCAATCCATTTCCCCTTTCGCCTAAAAGCATCAGGGAATGTGCTCCTGTTGCAACCTATTCTCTCAAATAGGAAATATGTCTCAAGTGATATCGATGGTAACACATGTATTCAAGTATTTTTAGATATGAACTACACATTTTTTAATGTACAACATAGTTACTTTTTCAATTTAACGTGAGAAAATACTGAAGTAAAACAAATGGGAAACAATGTCGAATAATCTAGAATAGGGAAAGAAAAAAATGAAGATGAGAAAGTGCAAACAAAAATAAAGCTTACATATATGGGGGAGGGTTGAATGGAGGGCAGGGGAACGGGGAGAGTAAGAATCAAGATATAGGGCAGAGACTTAGCTGAGTAGTTCTGGCGTCTGCCTGGCAAGTCCAAGGTCCTGAGTTCGATCCCCAGTACCACATATCACTGTGCCAGGAGTGGTGTCTCACGCCTGTAATCCCAGCACTCAGGAGGCAGAGGCAGCAGGATTTCTGTGAGTTCAAGGCCAGTCTTGCCTACATAGTGAGTTGAGAGCCAGTCTGAACTACAAAGTGAGACCTTGTCTCAAAAAAAAAAAAAAAATATATATATATATATATATATGTAGCATGTTCATGTAGAAATTCTCAGTGATGAATGTGGTCATAAGTTCTACCTAAAGTGTGCCAATAAACTAAATTTAAAAAGAAAACCAGAGCATATGATTATAAAATAGAAACCTTTTTATCAATTTAGGAAAACAATCTCTATTATACTTTTTCATCCTACTATACTTCATGGTTAGAAATTGAACTTTGATATTTTTAAATCCATTAATTTTAAGAAGTTATTTTATTAGCAGTTAAACTATAAAAGTAATAGATATGCTAATAATATTCTTTAAAATAATTTTACATAAAAATGTATGAGCTTCTCTGTTGTAACTAAGGAAAAGCTCAAAGTCAATCAAATATATATTTGAGTGAAATAAATTTCTTACTCTATATGTATTTTTTATCACTTTTGTTGTATTGCATAGAGAAGATTCCCATAGGGTCTCACAACTAAATTAATTACTTAAAAATTGAATAGCAAAGAAAAATATATAATTATATGTATATTTTAATATTATGCAAATGATGAGTGGAAGATAAATTTTAAGCACTAAACCATTTATTTAGAAAACCCTGTATCAGAAAGTAGTATTTATTTTTTTGTTCTTATCCTATTTTCTAAAAGTATGAACTGTTATCATAAGGAAACCCCATAAAATATTCCTTTTCTTTTATGCTACCGGTTTGGATTTATATTCCTATTCTTTCAAGTTGATAAAGAATTAAAAGTATATATATATTAGCTTAACGCAATTCTTTAGGGGTATAGATACAAACATTTTGAATAGTCATTTAGCACTCTCAAAATTAACGTAATTATTTTATGCCAACAATGGTTATCCATGGATGAGATCTTCTAATTTTTTGTGCATCCATAAATTCTGTTGTGTTTTCTGTGTAGAAACAGTTTAAGGTTATGATTTTGGAGAAATCGTTATATCATATTCAATAGGCAAAATAAATTGTTTTAATTTTCTGGTGTTAGTTATCTAGTTTCTTGAATAATCTATAATCAACCAGATCCTTGCCTTATGTGAAAAAATACAAAATGTCATGGAAGGGGAAACAAAGCTCTGTTTTTCTCTAATTTTTCTTATCTTTTTTTTTTAGCTGTATAAATGTAATATCTGGAAAATAAAATACAAAGTATAATTTGTGGCTTTATTTATTTAGAATTAATGCATGAACTTTATGTTATTATGGTGCATTCATTAATCTAGAAAACATAAGTGTGTTTAAGCACAATGTAGTGCAAGGTGTAGCAAACAGGGTACATGGTTGGTGTGGTCTGTACACATGTCCCCCAGAGGCTCAGAGCTCTCCTAAGGGAGATCTGCAAGGTGATTGGAATGGGGCCAAAATAGCTGACTTGCTGTCAGAAAGCAGGCTGTGGCGAGAAGATACTCCAAAGATTTTATCTCTTCAGCTTCTTCCTTCTCACTCTACTTCCTGGCCAGCCATGCTGTGAGTAGCTTTCCTCCTTGACAGGCCCCTTGTGGTTTTTGAATTTGATCTTGGTAATCCTCAACTAAACCTTCTCAAATAAGAGCCAAGGTACATTTTCCTTCTTTAAATTGTGGGTACTGGATATTATGTACCAGGCATGAGAAAAGTAACTAAGACAGTAATGCTGGTAAGTTACAGGATTTTTGAGCTTTATGTTTCATATGATTTGTGGTAGAGGGAACTGAACTTATTGCCTCATACAAGCCAGGCCAAGACTCCACTACTGAACTGTATCCACACTCTTAGTAATTTTATTAGCTAATCTTGAACTTGTGTTCATCCTGTCTTAGTGGGCAGAATGGCTTGAATTTCAGGCTTGCATCCTGTTCCTGGCCTTGAGATGTATTGCGTAAAAGCATTTAAAAAATTATTAAAATTGTAAATGCACATATTTTCACTCATCTGCTCTATTCCTTAAAATATATTGTATAGAAATAATTTGAGAGACTAAAAATATCTGACATGTTCATTGCAACACAGATGTAGTGACAGAATGACTTCTGGGTAGATAGCAATAGATTTGAAGATATTAAATAAGTTATTTGTTTATTAATTAGAGTGCATTTTGCCAGGACAAGAAGTTATTTCTATAAGGAACTGTCAGATGAGAAATGGTTCAGTGAAGCATGAAAAATATGATTCCGTTCACACACAAATTAATAGAAGAATCTAACAGTGTGTATATTTGTCCATAGTAAAGAGCACCACAGTGAGGTACTAGACTACTGATATTAATTGATTGGGGAGATGGCATTTAATTAAATTTGGTAAAATAGCATAATTTATGCAGAGTGATGAGGAACATGCCATGTTGCATAGTGACTTTGACATTTAAATCTCCAAACTATACTATATTTAAATCTCACACATATTACTTGTTAAGCACATGTATTTAAATAATTTATTCAATCTCTGGATATCTGTTTCATCATGGGTAAAAATGTGGGAGATTGTAATTGGTTTTGCTCCCTAAGAAGATTCTGAAAATTCAATATATTATTAAATAGTAAGTGAAAGACAGTTGTAAATATTATCACAGTTCTTATTATACTACACACAAGTATTTTTCTCAAAATAATAACAGTTAAATTCTTATTAAAATAGAGAATGTACAAATAAAAGTACTACCATCTGAGAAATTACCTAGTAATTTTACAAATATACTACACAGAATGTCACATTTTCTTTGCACAATTGGGTGTGCATTTTTTTGTTTGTTGCATAATGGTAGCATCACATTGTCAAGGTATGCCGTTATTTTTGAGTAAATAGAAAATCTGGTCATGGAAATAAACAAAAATACACTCTAAAGGCAGAGTGTATTTTTTAACTCCACACATAGTTTGATATGGAACTAACTAAATCACTTAGATTTCGCAAAAATAAAGTTTTGAGAATTTAAACTCAACTAGACACCTTCAGTCATGTCAACAGATAAAAACATGTGATATATGGACTTTTAGATAATTTTCTTGGTATTTGTACCTATATTTCTAAATAAATTATGCTGATGTACCTATATTTCTAAATAAATTATGCTAACACTTTGATTGCATTCATGAATGATACAAGTGTTTATAAATTAAGAAAAACTATTTTCTGTGCATCTATTCCATTCTATCCTGGTTATTCAATCAAAATTTCCTTTTTATTTAATATTATTGAAGTAAATGCACAGTGGGAAACAGAGCCATATACACATAAACCAGACCTATGATTTATATTATTCTAAAGGGATTGTTAATTTGTTCATTAAAGATGATTCCTATTAAACAAACTTTTCAATTTAAGGGAACAATTAAATGATGAAAAGATATTTTCAATGAAATTAGGTCTATTAACCATCTCCATTCTTCAGGAAATTAATTGAAGCTAAGTAAACAAAATCAACATTTCGAAATAGAAAACTCCCTGTCATTGTTTGAACAGCAATACTTTATTTGCCTAATAATTAATTCAGTAAATATATGAGATAAGAATTAAATATGTGCTTAGATTTTTTTCCAGAAAGAATAGAGGTACTTAAGATTCAAGATAGAGACAAAAACATTTTACTTTGTATTTTTAATTTTTTCATACTGATTAGAGAAAAAGATTTAAATAATAAAATGCAATATTTATGTAAACCAGCCTTAAACCATCCTAATACTTACTTAAGATATTCATAGAGTGGTTTTCTTATAGTCAATATATGAAAAATATATATTCATATAAACTTAAAGTTATAACCACTGTAGTTCCTCTTTTGAATTTATTTTATTATTCTTGAGTTGATTACTTTCATATATATATATATATATATATATATATATATTTGTTTGCTTGGTAAAAGCCCTTCTAAGATATACTTTAGGACATCTTCTTACATGTTAAGGCCATACAGTATTCTATTATTTAATTCGATAATTTTGCAACTTCATCATATTATATGTTGCAAAATTAACTTTTAACATATTTAATGTCTATAGTGACTTTCCAGATGTCAGTAGGGATTTTGTTTCCTCCAGTTTTGTAGGCCAGTAAAAGCTTTCCTATTATTTCAGTCTGTGGACACCGTGATAAATTCCCAGCTGCCAAAAATCCCTGAAAGTAATATCAATCTGGTTGCTACTTGATCCATGTGACTCAATACAATCACTATCTTGTCTCTGATAGTTATGTGCTGCTACTAGAATTCTTTTCTGGAGCTGTGATGAACATTTAAATCAGAGTTTTTTTTAAGGTCCTATCTCCTCCAGTGAACTCTTACCAAGATTTTAAAATTCATGTATTTCTTCACCAGGAATATATTTTCCATATTTTTCCAGTTGAAAAGGTGGATATAAAGGAATCAAGCACGTTATGCCAACATTTCTATTTTCCAATGACTTTTGGATTTATCTAAATGTTGCATAATATAGGCTACAATTGATTGGTGTTTCCAGTAAATCAGTCAAGCACATTATGAGGAAAACTTACAACAATTTATGCAAGACGACAGTGTGAGAAAGTCTTCCTGTTCTAACTTTATGAAGAAATTTTCAACTTGCACCATAAAGACTTCCTTGTATTTATGATACCATTACAGTGAATGTCTGAATAGTAGTGGTAGTATATAACATTGCATTAACAGTAGTATTGGAAATGTGTCCTTTGTTACATACATCTGTTATTGACTGTGTTTTCA
>PVIC010052132.1:0-12274 GCA_004025085.1 Thryonomys swinderianus | reverse complement strand
AAAAAAAAAAAAAAAAAAAAAAAAAAAAAAAGGATACAAAACATGACCCTAATAGCAACCTATCTAAAACACATGATTTGGATTTTAAAAACCCATAGGTCTCTTTTTTTTTTTTCTTTTGGAGACATGGTCTTGCTTTGTAGTTCAGGCTGGCCCTGAGCTCACTATGTAGCCCAGGCAAGCTTCGAACTCAGCCATCCTCCTGTCTCTGCCTCCCGAGTGCTGGGATTACAGGCATGAGCCACCATGCCTGGTGCTGTGGTATGTGGTATTGATTGCTGGTGTTCGTGAGTCTCCACGCCCAGCATTGTATGTGGTTTCCGGGGATCGAACTCAGGACCTTGCACTTGCGAGGCAGGCGCCAGAACCACTGAGCTAACCCTCCAGCCCCCCATAGGTCTCTTTAAAGTTCATACAATACAGAATTGAAAAGTTTTCAGAACTTGGCTGATGGATTCTTGCTCCAAGTTGAGTTGTCGGTGCTGTGTTCTAGTCTTACATGCCAGGCTTATTTGGAATATAACTGGAAATCACTAATTTCTTGTGAATCTCAGTTCTCATTTGAAAAATGGTGAGACAATATTTCCCTGATAGGACTGTTGCAAAGACTGTTTTAGTCTGTGCAGGCTACCATAACAAAATACCATATACTGGAAGGCTTAGATAATAGAAATTTATTTTCCCATAACACTGGAGGCTGATAATTCGATATAAAGAATTCAGTATGATTTGGTTTCTGGCATGTCCTTTAGTCCTGGTTCGCATATGGCTATTTTTCTTTCTGTGTTCTTGCATGGCCTTTTTTGAATATGGCTTCCCTTCTGGTATCTGTTTGTTTTCTTATTATCATTACTAGATAATTAGGGTCATCAATATTATTCAACTAAGACTCCACAGTTCTGAACTTGTTTATTATTATTATTATTATTATTATTTTGAAACAGGGTCTCACCTTGTAGTTCAGGCTGCCCCTGAGCTTGCTATGTAGCTCAGGCAAGCCTCGAACTCAGCAATCCTCCTTCCTCTGCCTCCCTAGTGTTGGTATTACAGGTGTGAGCCACCACACCTGGCTGAATTTGTTTATTTTTATTAGCTCCTTACTGCTCCTATCTCTTAGTATAGCCACGTTGAATGATGGCTTCCACAGACAGATTTTGGGAAAACATAATTCAGCATATAAGGAACACTTATCATCACAATCTCTGATCATGAGATTTGGCAATCTACATTTTCAAAAGCACTCTGAGAAATTCTCAGTTACGCTGAGATTTGAAACCAGTACTCTATGATTTGCAAGAGAGTTTCATGGTGCACAATTTGTATTAGAGTGGACAAGGCAAACTATGAGGTATTTTAATTTCCCCTGATTTTTATATGGTGACTCCACTCATGTAGCAGTCCAGCGTCAAGGAAACAGATCACAATTCTAAGAAAAAGGTTATGTCAATCATTGCACTGTAGAAGATAAACAGGTAAGAAATATTTTATTTAATACTAGGTTCATGGTGGCCTGATACGACTTTTTTTTTTTTCTTTTTTAGACAGGGTCTCGCTTTGTAGTTCAGGCTGGCCCTGAGCTGGTATGAAGCCCAGGCCAGCCTCAAATTCAGCAATCCTCCTGCCTCTGCCTTCTAAGTGCTGGGATTACAGGCATGCGCCACCACATCTGGCATTGTGGCATGTGGTGTCCATTGCTGATGAGCGTGAGTCATCATGCCAGGTATTGTTGTACATGGTTATCTGATGGAACCCAGGACCTTCTGCTTTCTAGGCAGGCACTGGAAACACTGAGCAACAACTCTGGCCCAACCTGATACCACTTTTTAAGTGTTTTGAGTACCATACAGGAATGCTGCCATATATTTTGCATTTGTTTAGAAAAAAACTTTAGAAAATTCATTTCACTAAGGACAAAAGGAATAGCTAAGATTTCAATATACCTTATTTCCCTAAATCTTTACAGTATTATTATGGATACATAATTTCCAAAAGCTCTCTGATATTATTTTTGTTTTCCAGATGTGTTTCCAATTTCTTCTTTCATTTACAGTAAAAATGCACTGGTTTTGGCACTAGGGAAAATGTGTAGGAGATTGCAAATGAATGGTAATACTGACTGTCTTTTATGATTTTTCAGACTACTAAGACAATACTGTTATTTGTAAAATTTTAAGAGAAGACACTGCTAATTATGACTATAGGTAGTAGACAGGGATAATAAAAGCTCTACTTGGTATATTGTTAGGGATAGAAGAGTATCCATTGGAATTTGTTGGATAGAAGAGTATCCATTGGAATTTTCTTTAAATATTTGAACATTTCTCATGTGGAAGAAAGATTATGCTTGTTCGATATCGTTCCAAAGCTTAGAATAGGCTCACTGGGAAAAGTTACAGAGGTGTTTGGGGATTAATGCAAGAAATAAATTTTCCAGTCAGAGTTAATTCAGAATCCTGGTTTATACTTTCATAATACCTCTGTGAGAGCAATTTCAACATGAATTACAGTTAGAGATTAATACATCAGAATCCTTCTCTAAATAAGATGATGAAAGTCAAAGACTGCAAAGGATCTAGTTCAATATTAGATGACTTTTTCCAATACCACTTGGACTTCAAATAAATAGTGTAAAACAGATGTGAAAAAAAGTGTGTCTTTTGTCACAATGTCCCAGGCTAGTCTGGAAAAGCCACTCATAAATGTATTGTAGGACAGAGTCTCTCATCAGCTTGTTGTTTACACTAAATGCTTTCACCAAGTCCAATGGAAATAACTATCCTTAAGAAACTATTGCTCAGGAAGTCCTGGCTGTATATCGGTGCACTAGATTCAATAACCATGTAGGTTTACTCTATCAGATAAGGTTAACCCCTAGATAAAGTATTTCAATTCCTAATGAACATTCCACAGTTTAGCTGAGCATGTCTGAAACAGATAGTTCAGAAGTGAGAATGTGCTGTGGCTCCCTTATAAACACAAATACAAATAGTGTAGTTGAGATCTGACATAAAGAGAGTCTATCTCATTTTGAAATAGAGAAAAGCTTCCACTGCTGCCAAACTGAATAATTGGCTCACATTCCTCTTCAGGACAAGGCTACTAAAATCCTTCAAGTTGCTTCTGGCCCTGATTACAAATGAGAGTTGGTGTGTAAGATGAAAATTATTTCTAATCTCTTGTCTCAAGAAGTGCTCTATTGCTGGTCTGGTGTACACTATGTTTTTCAAGTCTTATCTTCACTTGTCTTCTATTTTTATGGACGCAAACTGTCTGGTCTGGGATGATAATGTACTAATCTGGATCTTTTTTCAAATATTCAGTATTAAATATTCAAATATGTTTTCAAATATTCTAAACACCTGTTATCGAGAATTTGCTTTAAAATTATTAAATTCACTTTGATAATCTCATACTAGTTTGTTACTTTAATATGTAAACATATTCTGTCTTCTTGCTTAGGAGCTATTAATTTTTCTTAGAAATATGACTCTCTGATTTGGGCATATTGTTTTCATTTTGTTGCATGTCAAAAGTCCTAGGAAATTAAAGGAATACATCAAACTCTTCTTGTGAGGAGAAGTATTTGCTATCACAAATGAAAATGCATCCCTTACCGTGGTGAATCATTAGCTAGGGAAACATCTTGTTTCAAGTGATTTATCAGCTCAGTTCTCCTGTACCTCCAGAGCCTCAAAGTTTAGATAAGAGTCCCATTGCCCAGTACATGGACACTATCGTGAATTTTTAACTTGACCTTTAAAATTTACTGCCTAGATGAATGATATCAAAATGAGGCATGTGCTGAGTACATAGAAATGTTTACTTTTGAAAAAGCAGGAATTTGTTGCTCTACTAACATTTTTTTTCATATAAAAATCAGAATTTCACTATGCATTAGCTGGTCTTGAATGTTATCATCTTGGTATCTGTACCACTCACCTTATCTGTATAAGTATCATTTCCAGATGTATTAAGCAAATCATTACTAGGAGCATTTAAAAGATGAGATGTTATTCAAACTGTATTTTCTCTCTGTCTCCAATGGAATTGCTTCTGAACCCTGATCATCAGGATATATTTTGTCCATCAAGTTTTTTGTGTCTACTATTTTTGTCACTCCATCATAGAAGTTAATTAAATTGATTCAACAAGATTAATTTTTTCAGTACTAACAAAATTTTATCCAGCCCCCATGATTTTCTAGGTACTTGCAAATTGTTTCTTTTCTTGCTATATTTCTGTAAGTTTTCAATTAAGTATAGTGATGACAGGTCTATAGTTTCTACAATTATAATCTTTTTTCCCCTCATCTTCTCAGTATGGAAAAAAAGACACTCAGATAAGTACTGCATTTTGTCATGCTAATATAAAAAGTACCTAAGTCTCTCTTAAATTAAAAAAATTGGGTTGCTTTTTCTTCAAAAATTACAAACTATCTGCCGGGTGTGGTGGCTCACGCCTGTAATCCCAGCACTCGGGAGGCAGAGGCAGGAGGATTGCTGAGTTCGAGGTTTGCCTGGGCTACATAGTGAGCTCAGGGCCAGCCTGAACTACAAAGCGAGACCCTGTCTCAAAATTTAAAAAAACTACAAACTATCAAAATTTGCAGTTCCAGATATGGCTTATTTAGCATTTCCCTACTGGCACAATCTTAATATGACAATCTATATATTTTTAAACACCATATAAAATTTAACTTATAATTTTAACATTTTAGGTAAGACTTTGGACACTTACAGTTTGACAACTGGCTAAATTTGGCAATGATTTATATGATTTATATTCTTTTCATGTTTAAAAATGTATTGATTAAACATGTAAGGTGAAAGATACTGTGCTAAAATGACTTTCCATCATTGGAATTATTTATGCAAATAATGTAACATCTAAATAATAATATCACTGCAACAATTATATAGGAAAACTCTGAGACCAGTATAATTAGCTATTTAGAAGACCACACAAGAATCAGATTGTTAATTAGTCTTTGTGATTATGGTCTCTGAAGGGAAAGACTTTCAATAACTGCATTCAAAACAGTATATAGTTGATAACATGTAAAAACAAAATGAAATTATTTCAGAGCCTATAGCCTTTTATAGCTTTCAGCAGAAAACTAGTATATCTAAGCAGCTTTTGGTGCCAATCACTCCTAATAAAACCCAAGATTCACTGGCCACTTATTTCACTCTAAGCTACATTCTTTCTAAGCCTGGTTTTATTTATAGTAGTTTTCACACCAAACATGTGTTGAGAGACCATTATCCCCATACTCAGGTGGGAACTCGATGTTTAAATATAATAAATAGGACTTCTAATATAGAAACACTGGTGTTTCGTCAGAATTTGAAGCCAGTTGGTCTAAATCTGAACTTTCTTGCTTGACTGTTCACAATAATGAATGACTTTCACAAATGACTCTGAGTTATATTAGGTTCACCTTTCTGTATGTGAATTATAAGGCTCAATGATGACTGGTGGGTAATGGCAATTATACAGCCAATAAATGTTATACTAGTATTTAAAATCACACAGAAGAAGAGAAGCAAAATAGTTCCCCATGAGAAGCTAACAAGATGCACGTTTCTGTGGATACCTGGGAAATCTGGGAAGATCATGTTTTTCTTCAAGATATTCCAACCCTTGTGGGAGGTTTCTTTCCACCTGATGAGGGAACTTCTGGATTACTAGGGTTTTTTGGGTAGATACATACTTCCAGAATTCTGCAGGGAAAAAAAAACAATAGCTCACTTGAGAATACCTTTAAATTCTTCCACCAATTAACCAATTAAATGAAAAACAATCAGTAGATTCTAATGAATACAAGACATATTTTCTTAGAATGCAGTGCATTTCAATGTGAGTGCATCTCAGAAGTCAGGTTTATTTAGAGTGACCTACCAGTTCTTTCGATGGCTAACCAGGAATATCCACGGTGATTAGAACATATAGAAAAGCTCAGATATTCCTAAGAAAAATGTCTCCTTTGCAGTTTTTGTATAGATTGGTACTTCCCTTTAGATAACTTCTAATAGGAAATTACTTTGTTTTGCCATATCTATATATCTATATCTAAATGATGGTTGTGGGTAATTTTATATTTTCCCAGCACCCTAAAATGTATTTCAGTGAAACTTAAGGACACATCCTACTTCTAGACTCTTCTCATTCATTTTTTTTTTCTCCTGCATGAGAGATTGTATCTCTCATGTTCTCCCAGGTAGGGTTAGCGATGTGGCCCAGGAGTTTCAGAAGCAAAAGTCTGAGAGAAACAGCAGCACCAGAGACAGTTTTGCCCTTCCGCTTTCCCCCATCTTGGGATTTGGATGCAGTTTCACGGGCCTGGCAGCTTCTTGCGAACAGGAGGAAGGAAGGTGAGGCCAATGCAGAAGGACTGGTGGTCTAACACATTCTGTCCAAACTCTCATTTCATCAAAATAGGAACCTAACATTGGGGGTTTTCTGATGAAGTCTGTGGGACAGGACTTTCTATAACTGGTGGTTGTAATTCATTCTTAAATGTTAAAAAAAACAACACCAATTAAATCATTTTTTAGCCACCTTAAAGTAACTTCAAGAAAGCATTGCTTCTGAGTTGAAGGCAACAGCATTCAATGTCAAAATTCATCTAAGCATCTTCAGCAGTGTCATTTATTTTTCAGGTAAGAAACTTGAAAAAGAAGGAAAAAAACAAACAAACAAAAAAAGACTTTGCTATTTTCTAAGATTTAAGTTGAAAGCCAAAAAGAGGAGGATGCTCTTTAGCCAGAGGCTTATACTATCACATGTTTAAGATGATAATTTTAATTTTTTTTTGAGACAGCATCTCGCTTTGTAGTTCAGGCTGGCCCTGAGCTCACTATGGTGCCCAGGCAAGCCTTGAACTCAGCAATCCTCCTGTCTCTGCCTCCCGAGTACTGGGATGACAGGTGTGAGCCACCGCGCCTGGCTTAATTTTCTTTTATAGATGAAGAGCCCATGAAAATTGCCCTGTGACCCTCTCAGAAGAGAGAGGCGGGTAGAACCCAGGCTGGGTGAGACCCAGTGTGCTCTGCAGAAGGCAGAAAGACTCGCATTCAGTATCTAAATTAGCCTGCTTGAAATGAAAGAAATCATCATAAGATATATTCAAAGAAGTTATTTGTGTTTGTGCAGCAAAACCTGAAGAGTTCATGAGTGTAGAAATGCTCCTTCCTTCTCTTAAGATGTTCAGTGCTGTTTCATCATAGAGTAGCAAATATCCTCAATAGTGTCCTCTTATAAAAGTTCCCCGGATGCTGACAGAAAACATCTGGTCTCTGTGGAACACAATTTACAAATTATTGATATGGCCGTTGCTCTTACTAAGAAGCAGGACCTGAGCAGAGGACACATCTTGTCACAGGTTAAGTTTCTGAGTTCTTCGGTCAGAGAATCACCAGATTCATCGCAGCGCAGGTGTAGAGAGAGGTCGTTAGGAATCGCCTTCCTCAGAGGGAAAAGTCTTCTGAAAAACCTAGAAGCTGTGTCTCTTAAGTCAGAAATTCTAAGTGAGCAAACTCACTTTTATTTGAACACGTTTTTTAATAAAAGCAGGTATATTTCTCAGAGGAAATGGAAAAGCACCAAGTCTGTCCGAGTTATTTTTTCTAAATCCAGACCTGATACAGTACCCACAGGCCAAGTTTTGTTTCAGGAAAAGGCGCAGTTTGTTCTGAGACTTCATCCAAAGTTGTTCTGAGACTTCGTCCTATTGAGAAAAGAAAAAACAAAATCTTAGGAATGACTTTCTCTGAAGTATTGCTGCAAACGAGTGTGAGCCTGTACCACACTTGGGTCCTGAGCAGAGGACGTGCCCCCTGCCCCCCTACCCTGGGCCAAAAGAACGCCCAGCTCTGCCCACACAAACAGACAAGATGTGTCTCCCGGTGTCATTGATCTTTTCCCCGGGAAAATCGATTGAAGCTTCACTCTAAACATTTGAGACTTCCACCGGCGGTGTTTGACTGTCAGTTCTCACCACCTGTGTCAGTCAGCGCTCAGAGAAAGAACTAGAGTATTCACAGCGGCCTCGTAGGCCGAAGGCACTGACTGTGTGAAGGTGCAGAACTTGGGGACTTCGAGCAGGCAGACCTTGCACACTTCTGCTGTCCCTGTGACGCTCATAAGATGGACTGGGACACACTCTTTGAAACTCCCCAACTCTGACAGCCCACCTGATCTATGAGCTACAGAGAAAGCAAGGCCCTGCGACACCAAGTGACTTGTTCTTAGTATCTTCCAGTGCACTTCTATGCTCTGGATAGCTAGCTTTCTCTCTCTGGAAATTTTCTGTGTATAATGAACCACCTTTTTTTCTACATTAACCTGTTTTTGCCATTATTTCAGAAAACTATATCCTCCCTTAACAGAACATTGGTCCTACTAAAAATTCAAGGCTAAATCAATTTAAAATACCTTCAACTGATACGTAGTAAATGTACTTATTTATAGGGTACAATGTGATATTTTGATATATTTATACAGTAATACAATGATGATTAAATTAGTGTGCTCAGTGTATCCATCATTTTAAATATTTATCATTTTGTGGCAATACTGATTTTTAAAAGTCAAAATTAATTTATAATCTTTGAAATACACGGAAATAGGTATTAGTTTTTATTAGCAAAGTACACAGTGTATTTCTGAAAAGACATGTTACCATTGCTGTTCTGCTTAAAGACCTTAGTCTATTAAAATGCTTACAATTTCCAGACATTTACTCCCATAATTTAGCCACACAAGTTCAGTCCAGAGACAGGGTCGCGAGTCCTGCAGTGTCCTCAGGGAAACAATAGCTCACGGTTACACGGGGGTGGGGTGGGAAATGCTTGACCAAAACTGTGATGGGCTGAACCGATTCGGTACTTCTCATTCCTGCACTGTACCCAGCGTTCTATTGTCACAGAACCCCAACTTACCCTCCTAGGCTGGTCCCATTTGGTAAGTGAATAAGGTGATTTTCATTTTTTGTTGTTGTTGTTTGTTGCCCAAGGTAAAAAAAAAAAAAATCTTACATAGTTATTCAACTTCTCACATATGGAGCTTTAGTAACATCCCATTTTATCTACAGGTCTCGATCAGATGAGCTGATATTCACAGGACACAATGAATTACTAACTTTGAATTTATCTTTAATGCATATGTGTTAGGAGGGAGGGGAGAAGCATTAGGAATTAAGTCCCTTTGACTTTACTTTCACATTCAAAACTTTTCTTTCATTTCCTGCTCCATTTGGTCACAACAATCATTTAACTATGATGTCTGTATTTTTTAATCACTATTTGTATGTTTTAAAATTATAAATGTTTTGAGGATTTTAATGTGGCAAAATACACACAATACAAAATTTACCTTTCCACCCATTTTTAGGTATACTTTTTAGTGTTATTGAGTTTGTTCACACTGTTGTAGAGTCCATCTCCAGAACCTTGTCATCGTTTCAGACTGAAACTCTGTACATAATTTTAAAACCCCCTATTCTTTCCCTTTCAGGCCTAGGTAGCCACTATTCAGGATTCTTTCTCAATTAATTTGAAAAATAGGTATTTTTTAATAAGAATCATCCAATATTTATCCTTTTGTAACAAAATTCTTAGTATAATGCCTTCAACTCTATGCATGTTGTTACTTTTAAAGCATATATCTGCATTATATATATATAAAACATATAGAAGCATGTAAAAATATATATTATGTACATATGCATTTTGTATGTATTTTATTTATCTATCAATACATCAAAGGACATGTGAGTTCTTTGCACTTTTTTTGTTGTTGTGATTAATGTTGTCATGCATATTGCTGAACAAATATCTACTTGAGTCGCTGACTTTATTTCTTTTAGGTATCTACCTAGAATTTGGATGGCTGGATCACTTGGTAGTTTTATGCTTAATTTATTGAGAATCCCCCCATACTGCCTTCCAGAGAAACTTCACTATTTTATAATGCCCCCAGCAATGCATAGGATCCCAGTTTCTACAAACTACTGTCAGCACCTTCATTTTAGGTTTTCATGGGTCACTTGATAAACTCTTCACAGGAAGTTAGCATAGTACCTTTGTTCTAATAAGCAATCCGTGAGCATTTATTGAATTAACAAAAGCTATTGCATCTTCTCTCCATTGTTGATAACTCTGTCAATGTAGGAAAACACTTTTTAATTGGGGTTCCTAGGTTCTGAGCACCAGAATTTCCTGTTGTGCTCTGTGGGATGGTGAGTCCCAGGCCATGTTCCAGTCCTGTGGCATCTGGAACTCTCCTTGCAGCATTTTGAGAATCTGTACTGTTGAAGGCACAGGTGATGTGGGTATGAAGTAAAGGTGAAAACATAATGCTACCCTGATTCCAAATAAAAAGTACAAAAGGGGTCTTCATGTCACTCAGTACAAAGGCCTGAGATTCAATCCCCACCATCCATGCACACACAGAAAGAGCCAATGATGTAGTCTAGACCTTTCAATTCAGAACACATTTTCTAACACATGAGCAACTCTCCCCAGTAGACTGGAAACTTTTGTTGTTCTTTGCTTCACCAACATAGGGATTAGTGTTTGCAGCCTCATCGGAACAAGTCCTGAAGGTGTGTTTCCTAACTATACATTCTGTACATGAGTAGCGGGGGTGAGCTCGCCCTGTGACAAAACGCCTCCTGTGCCCTAAATGGCAGGTGTCACCTGGTACCTAGCCCACCAGGGCTTGTCTGTGAAACATTTCACAAAGTTCTCCTTTTGTTAGATACTAACTCTCCACATCCTGAAGACTTTCCTGGTGCACTGCAAGATGAGTCCTTCTACTGAGGTGCGTTTTCGTCCTATAGAATTTGGAAACAAAAGCTGCTTCAATCAGCCTTTAAGTGGCGATCTTGTAAACTGAGTACCCAGCGCAAGCAGGGGTTATGATGGAGGCTACACTTCTCTCTCCCATGACTTACTAAATAATGCAGCTGCCAGAGCTCGCTGTGGGAGAGTCGGTGTCTTGTAACCGCTCTCTAGCGACGTATGTCCATCATGCTTGATTTTCACTAGTGAGCTGAGGTCAGTGAGTTAAAGAACTGTTAAATTTGTGTTTTCCTTTCATGGATGTGTGACTGCGGTAGCTGAATGTCCGGAAGAAACTCGACAGAAAAGGACATGGTGGTAAGAGAAGCTTATTGCAAATATACCAGTTCATAAGTTCTTTTAATAACTTGTCTTCGTAAGGTGCCTTAACCAGTTCGCTTAAAAAATGTGAATGAGGAGATAAAAGAAAAAAAATAAATGCATTATTCCTATCTTTTTCTTCATGTGTCTGAATTACGAATGCAGCTTATTAATGGCAAATTAAGTAGTATACTGCTATGTATTTTTCAGCGGGAAAACTAATTGAAAATCTGTTTTGATGAACTTAGAATAAGCATAAAGTTAATGGAATTGGCAATATCTAATAGTAAAGGTTTCGTTGCTTTTGTAATAATAAAAATGCTGTCTTTGAAACTTTTAGTACATTTCTTTCATAGTCTTATCAGGTAGATGTTCCGCAACTGTCTGCTAAAATTAATTAGAATGTCTTTCCCCCCCAGAAAAGATCGGCTGATTCCACTTTGAATAAGTACTTCTGGTTGTTGTCTGAGAGTATTTGGACAACAAAAATGTTGAATGTGATGGAAAATAGAGGCAAAATGGAAAGTAAATCCAACTGATGTTAATATCATAAACCGACACTTTTTATCCTTGTTGGAAGGCGTTGGTCTGCCCTTTTCCTCTTTCCTTAGCCCCAGATGCTTTCTACAGCTGCGAGACCGTTTCCTTGATGGAGAATCTGGCTGTCTGACAAAATAAATTGGCAGGTTCCTAGAAACCTTTTGTTTTATAGGTCGAAACCGCAGCCTGCTCGTGCTGATACATCTGGCAATCTCATGTTCTGTCATCTAGTTGGGTTCATTAGCTGCTATTTTGAAGGAAGCTAGAATTTTATTGCAAAGTTTATTCCTCTTTCAGACATAGTTATAGTTAGTAAAGCCAAGAAGCCTACTAGAAAAAGTTCTATGCAATAATATATTTTGATTTTATTCTGATATTTTTATTTTCAAGTTGGTTGAGACATCATTTTGATATGCTTGTTGAATCTAGTTGGCATAAAAATTACTAAATTAGATTACTAAATTAGATATGAAATATGATAGTTATGTTGAAAGGACCTTTGTTTGGGGAAGTACTTTGGCCTCGGAAGTATAATTGACAGTGGGATGATGAATGCTGGGATAAAAAAA
>PVIC010052131.1:0-12264 GCA_004025085.1 Thryonomys swinderianus | reverse complement strand
GTACTTTCGGCCCAAATCGAACAGTTCTCCTGAGAGTAAGAAATTATTATCATTGTCCTACACTGTTGTGACACCCATGTTGAATCCCATCATCTACAGCCTGAGGAATAATGAGGTGAAGAATGCCCTCAGCAGGACCTTCCACAGGGCCCTGGGTCTCAAAAACCACAAGGCATAAAATTTCTCTTCCTGCTCTTATCTCTTCACTTGACTGAAATTGATTTTGAAGTTCCCTTGGTAAACTAGTGGAGACAATAGTGCCTGTTATTGACATCTGCCAAACTTTTCTGCCTTCCTAATATTGTCATACGTTGTTTTCTTTTTGGTACAGTTGGCATTTGATGCCTTTGTTTTTAACTAATCTCAGGTATTTAATATTTATTTATTTATTTATTTATTTATTTATTTATTTATTTATTTATTTATTTTTGAGACAGGGTCTTGCTTTGTAGTTCAGGTTGGCTCTGAGCTCACTATGTAGTTCAGGCAAGCCTCGATCTCAGCAATCCTCCTGTCTCTGCCTCCTGAGTGCTGGGATGATAGGCGTGAGCCACCACGCCCAGCACTGTGGTATGTGGTATTGAGTGCTGGTGGGCGTGAGTCTCCATGCCCAGCATTGTATGTGGTTACCGGGGATCAAACTCAGGACCTTGTGCTTGCAAGGCAGGCACCGGAACCACTGAGCTAACCCTCCGGCCCCTTGTCTTAACTTTTGATGGCATGGGAAGTGTATGAAACACCTATATATTCAAATACTAAATGTCATCTAAATTATCTTGCTACTGAATAACAATATAACTATGGTTTTACTTGTAATTTGGGGTTGAATTAGTCAAGAAACAATGGCAAGTGCTCATCAGTCTGAGTTGCCAGTCATTTTCTTTTAGGGCTTGAAATATTTTACTCCAAATACTCATTGACTTAAGGATTTTCCTTGAGAAGTCTATGATACTGATGGGCTTTTCTTTCTTTATAGGTGATTTGTTTCTTTTCTTAAACACATTTTAATATTCTTTTCTTATGCTAAATTTCTGGAATTTTGACTATTATATGCCTTGAAGTAGATTTTATTTTTTATCACAGCTAATTGGAATTCTAATGTCTAACTTATTTGTAGGTCAAATTCTTTCATCATCTTGGAGGTTTTCTAGCACTACTTCTCTGGACAGATTTCTTTTTTTTTTGAGACAGGGTCTCGCTTTGTAGTTCAGGCTGGCTCTGAGCTCACTATGGAGCCCAGGCAAGCCTCAAACTCAGCAATCCTCCTGTCTCTGCCTCCCGAGTGCTGGGATTACAGGCGTGAGCCACCGCTCCCAGCACTGTGGTTTGTGGTATTGATTGCTGGTGGGCGTGAGTCACCACACCCAGCATTGTATGTGGTTGGGGTGTGGTGGGATTGAACTCAGGACCTTGCGCTTGTGAGGCCAGCCCCAGAACCACTGAGCTAAATCTCCAGCCCCAGATTTTTTTTTTTAAATATCATTTGTACTAGCTTCTGCTTTTGGGGGGGGGCAGGGTCTCACTTTGTAGTTCAGGCTGGCCCTGAGCTCACTATGTAGCCCAGGCAAACCTCACACTCAGCAATCCTCCTGCTTCTGCCTCCCGAGTGCTGGGATTACAGGCGTGAGCCACCATACCCAGCACTGTGGTATGTGGTACTGATTGCTGGTGGGTGTGAGTCACCACACCCAGCATTGTTGTATGTGGTTGGGAGGGGATCAAACTCAGGACCTTGAGTTTGCAAAGCAAGTGCCAGAACCACTGAGCTAAATCTCCAGCCCTCCCTTCTTATATTTAAGAAATCTTTCTTTTCATGATCTCTAACTGCAATCTTGTCTTCTAGATATGATATTGTGTTCTCACATTGGCTCATTCTTCTGTGTATACTTTCAATAAAATTTTAGTCTCTGTGCTCGCTTCAGCAGCACATATAATAAAATTTTAGTCTCCTAAAGAAAGACTGTTTTATGAATTGCATTTTTTCCTATTTTTGGGCATTCATGTTTGCCATTATTTTCCTAACATCCTGTTTTTTTTTTTTTATCTGTATCTACTCTACACTACCCATATTATTCACTATGGTCATCATCTCAGTAGTTGTCTCAGAAATTATTTCTGATTTGATTATTTTTAGAACCTCCTTCATCTAGTTTGTTAATTCCACTGTTACCACTTCAAAGAGTTTAGGTAGATGTCTTTAGAATTGTTTAACCTCAATGCCCCTGGATATATCTTTGGTGAGCTGGAAATTTGGGGTTCCATTTTGCTTCTAGTCCTTCTCATTTTCTATTTGTTTATTTTAATTTCTGTGTTGCTGCTTGTAAACTGCTTATGATAGGTCATTCTGTTGCTAGTAGTGATAATTGAAGAATTAAAAACATCATACTACAAAGCACACCCATATTTATAGCAGCATAGTTTGTAAGAGTTAAATCTCAGAAGGAGTCCAATGCCCATCAACGGATGAATAAAGACATAGATTTATTGTATGATGGAGTACTACTCCACCATAAAGAACAGTAAACTCATGACATTTCTAGGTAAATGGACACATTTTGAGATCATACTCTAAGTGAAATAAATCAGGCAAACATATTTAAATATAGCATTGTCACTGTGGTTTGAGAAAATGAAGGGCTAAATAAGGACCAAAGTGTATAATAGATGTTGATAAATAGGAAGAAAATGTTCAAAAGGGAAGAGGAAAAGAAAGGGAAGGGAAAACGAAAAGAGGGAAAGGAAAGGAAATAGAAGGAAAAAATAGAAACAAAACTTTTGTAAATAAGGAGAAGAGAGGTTGAAGGGCTAGGAGAGGCATGGAGGAAGAGAAAAGAATCAAGATATACAAATTCCTACAATGAATATTATCATTATGTAAATATAAAATGTACAAATAAAAATAATAAATAAATAAAATGAAAAAACAGAAAACATATTCTTAGCTCATAGATAATACAAACACTTGTAAAATGTTGGATTTGGCCCTTTGGCTGTAGTTTTTCGATACCTGGCCAAGACCATGAACATCGACATGATCATACATGAGTGTGAGCAGCTCTACCTGTCATATTTGGCAGATTACGTAGGATCTCTGGATCCCTTGGCTTCTTTTGGGTGAAGTGAGGGATATCATTGCATACTCTTCCTAGCTCGGTGGAGAGGATTCAGTGAGGTCGTATATGTCAGTTACTAAAGGACCACGTGGGGCACATGGTAATGTCTATGGCCAACTCTTTTTTTTAATTGGTACATTTTATTGGTACATTATACATACACATCCCAAATACACTCCACATGGAGAATTTGTACCAGTATATGACACAACTTAATTCCCATTTTTTCCCTTCTCCTAACCGCTCTACCCTACCTCTTATGATGGCGTTAGTGGCCCTGGGGTAGTGATGATGACAACAGTAATGGGAGTTATGGCATGGCACAGGATGCTGAAGGAAGATTAGGTTGCTGAGGTGAATAGGAATCAAATCTTGAAAGGCCTTCTGGTCAAACTATCTAAACCCTGTTTTGTGAAGTATGTAAATTAATTCTGAAGTTTTCAGCACGAGGAAACCATCAGGTGGAATATCATTTTAGCAACTGAGTTGAGAATGAGTTACCAAGAGACATGACCTAGAATTTGGAGACCAATCAGAAGACTCGAAGTGAAATGGAAGTACATGCAAAGAAAGCTACTTCATAAACCTCAGAAAATAAAGTGTGTGTGAAAATGGTCTATAGAGAACCCATTAAGCAGAGACGGTGGCTCAGAGGAAAATCACTGCTGCTCTGGACTCAGCTACTCCTGTAGACCTGTATCCAGCAGGGACGTGAGCTTCAAAGCTGGCTCCTCGCCAAGAGGAGATGGTCAGGAATTGAGTCTCTACTGCCTGGGTCATAAGCCCTCTCCCCAGATCTGACCCTGCCTGTTCACCTAAGCTTTGCCTCCAAGCCCAGGATAGACTACTGGGAGCCTCAGTTGGCTGTGCTCTCTGAACAGTAGACTGTCTCAGTAACAAGTTTAACTGAGGTCATAACCACTGACTCTCAATAATGTTTTGGTTAGTCTGCAACCTCAGGGGCAGAGGACACTGAACTGGACCTCACTGGAAGGAGAGAGAATGAACTTCTCTTAACAGGGACTCTCAGGCTTTTACTATTAGTTCTTCAAGGTCTATTCCAGCTCTAAGAAACCATGACTCTGGAAACAGATTTGAGGGGGCAGACAGTTGAGAAGAAGGAAGGGACAATACAGCCAAATGATAAGGTTTATATTGGCTCCTCTGTAGACCGGAGGAAATCAAAGATTCTTCAGGTTTTCTCATATGACAGTGCTAATGCAATACTGCTCCTCCAACCTTTTATCCCCCTACTATCCATAACCCCCAAGCTTTGCAGTTTCTCTACCTAGCCAAATGCAGTCTTTGTGTCATTTCACAAAACTTTCAAATGATAGTTGTCATGATAGTTCAATCATTGGTGTGTTTTTCCAGCCTCTTTTGGAGCCATCTCTTAAACAGGCCACCTGTTCCTAGGGTTTGAAGTACTCCCTCCTGTGGAGATGATGTGGGATTGATTACTGTCTCCTGCCAAGATTGGTGCAAAGTTCTTGCAGTTAGTTTCCCTGAATCCATTAGTGTGTAATTATACACTTCGTTCCACCTTCTTTTTCTTTCCCGTAGTTCTTTTACACATGCTGCACTCTGCCACTATTACACTTCAAATCTTCATAATTCGCCTTCCTCTCTAGAATTAAACTAATTTTTAGCATGCCCTGCAAAACCCCTTACCAGTTCATTCTAACTTCACACTCCAACATCAGATCTTACCATATCCCAGAAATATATTTGAATGTCTTCCTACATCACACATCTGTAAGTCTTTTTCATTGCCATAAAAATTTGGAATCTGAAAAACTTCTTTACAATCCTATGTGGACTATTTAGCAGCTGTACAAATTTACACTAATTATTCTAAATATCATCCCTTCTGTCAGTTCGTTTGTGAACAGTGGGCTGATGTTTGGTGAGTTAATGTAAAGGCGAAATGAGAATAATGCAGCCTGTTGGGAAAGTGTTAAAAAGCCAGTTGCTCTGCTGTCTTCTCATCCTCACTTCCAGTCCTTTAAACACACAGCTCTGCTGCTCCCTACTGGATTAGAAGGGGAACGAATCCCTGCATTCAAGGACATTACAACCCACTGGAAGAGATGTACATTTTACAAAAGTGGCATAAATCATGCACATACATATATGTGATGCTTATATAATACAATCATAATTTCTGTCATTATTATGAAGGAAAATAACATAACACGATGGAAGCAAAAGGAAGGTGTCCTAATTTATATTCAGGATCAGCAAAACCTTCATTGACAAAATAACATCACATTGGTATCAGAATATCATGTGTGAATTAACCAAATAGAAACTAAGAAGAGAAGTATTCCGAGCATAAAGGCTAATAAATAAAAATATGTATGGATGTAATTGAAGAAAAGGTTGTGTTACCTCTGATAGTAGTGGTGGTAGTCATCATATAGTGAATGGAAATGTCTCTTCCCCAACTTGATGGCAACTTCAATTCCAATGTCAAACATTATTATTATGAAATACTAGTACATATGACAAGTACCAGAGCTTGACATATTTTGTTTCCTTCCCACAGCATGTATTTAGTGGTTACATCAGAGAAACTGAGACATGGATAATTTTCCCCAGGTCATGAGGTCAAGAGACAATGGAGAAGAATCAAAGCACTTAGTTTTTTTTCTTTAAATTTTTATCTTTATTAGTACATTTCATTTAGTTTGTAAATATTTTTTTAAATTAAAAATGAATACTTGTACATGAAAAAAACTCAGAATGACTCCTTTCTGGAGATAGGGATGAATCCTCTCCCTTTCAAGCAGTTAGAGTTTCAAAATTCCCTTATATGAAAATGAGCACAGAAAGGGAAAATTATATCTTTATAGTTCAGAAACCTGGCAGACACCACCATAATGAAGGATTTGGGTTTATATAATTAATGCTAAATTGTGTTGACATTGTTCATCTTCCCATGTTATGAGAGAAAAATATTTTTATGGCATGACTGCACCTCTCATCAAAAATTTCTAATCATTAAAAATAGCTCTCATGAAGAACATCCTAGAAAATACTTGGCCAATATGCTTCAAAAGTGCCAAGGTCATGAAAATTAAGGTAACTCTGAAAAGTCATAGGTTGAAGAAGAGCAAGATATATATGATAAATACAATAGAATGTTTTGTATCAGACCATGAAAAACAAAAGACATTTCTGAAAAACTTGACAAAGTAAACCAAGTAGTTTACTATATAATATAGCAGTGCTACTGTTTTCATTCTATGAATGAATCGTGGTCATGTAGGATATGAAAACTAGAAAAAAATGGATGAAGTATGAGAAGGAACTACCAGTATTTTCTTTATGACTTCCCTTTAAATCTTAGATTATATACCTTAACTTTTAACATTTAAAAAGTTATTACTATATGTTTGAAGTACATAAAGTTTACAATCACATTGGGGAGTGGTTACATGTACGTTTTACAACTTATTTCCTAAGTACCTTCCTCTTCTTCCCCAACCCTTTCAACTCCAACTTCAACATCCAAATTTTCACCCATAGAGATTATCAGGCTGCTGAATATAACACACTTTTGTTCTACTTACATGCCCTTTTGCTCCTCTTCGCCCCTCACTTAACTTTGACCTATTCCCTATTGCAAGATATCTACCCTTTTCTGCCTTGTATCTAACCTTTATTATGCTTTTTGTTTATACGTTGCTTCATTCAAATGGGAGATCCCCATATAATATTTGAGTTTGTGTGTCTGGATTACTTGATTCAATATTATATTTTCTAGGTGCATCCATTTGCCTAAAAATGTCTGAAATTTGTTATTCTTTATAAACAAGTAGTATTCTAATATATATAGAGATACCACATTTTCTTAATCCAGTCATCTGTGGATGGATATACAGGCTGCTTCAAGGATTTTGCTATTACACATTGTGCTGCTATAAACATTGGTACACAGCTATCACTGTAATATGATGACTTAAGCTCTTTGGAGAAGTAGTTTAGCAAGGGAAGAGGTCAGCCATGTGGAATCTCTATTTTCAGTTGTTTGAGAAATCTCTACCCTGATTTCCAAACTGGATGTACTATTTTACATTCCCACCAACAGTGGAGTGTTCCTTTTGTACACCACAATCATGCCAGCATTTTTATTGTTTAATTTCTTAATGATTTCCATTCTTTCTGTGGTAAGATGGAATTTTAGCATTGTTATGATTTGTATTTCCCTACTACCCAGAAATGTTGAACATTTTTTGACGATTTGTACTTCTTCCTCTCTGAAATGTCTGTTCATTTTTCTTGCCCATTTCCAGATTAAGTATTTAATTTTAGATGGTTTAGGGTTCTTTTTTATTTCCATATATATATTCTCCTAAGTCTAAGGAGTACCTCACAAGAATTTTTTTCCCATTCTGTAAGTTGTCACTTTACTATATGATTATTTTTTGGGTTTTCAGGGAGAGTATTATTTGTTGTTCAGTTTGGCTCTGAACTTACTAAGTGGCCCAGGCTGACCTCAAACTTGCAGTGATCCTCCTGTCTCTGCCTCCTGAGTGCTAGGATTACAGATGTGCGCCACCATGCCTATCACATTACTAACTGATTGTTCTCACTCTTCTAGTGGCTCTACAAATAAGTCAAATATATTTTGTCCTTTTTCAAATACAAGATGGCTTTTGAAATCCTTAAATAAGGTTATACCTTTTAATTTCTGTCTTGTCCTCTTTGCTATTTTGAAATCCAATATCCTTAATTCACATTAAGAGCTAGGGACAAGAATCCTCGCTTCTTTACATCATTTCCATGACAGTGATCAGAATTCAATACATACATACATACATACATACATACATAAAACTAATAATTCATATATTACACTTTGTGTGTTTGAGTTTTTTTTTTCTACAGTTTTCTTCTTCCCCCTTTTCAAGTTTAATTTAATCCATTTCAACGAAAGATAACAGTCCTATGCTGTTAGTCCTTTGCTTATACTTTATCTGGCTTCTCAATTAGATAGAACCTTTAGGGCCAGAGATTTAGCTCAGTGATTCCAGTGCCTACCTTGCAAGCACAAGGCCCTGAGTTCGATCCGGTAACCACATACAATGCTGGGCGTGGTGACTCACGCCCACCAGCCATCAATACCACATACCACAGTGCCGGGCCTGGTGGCTCACGCCTATAATCCCAGCAGAGGCAGGAGGATTGCTGAGTTCCAGGCTTGCCTGGGCTACATAGTGAGCTCAGGGCCAGCCTGAGCTACAAAGTGAGACCCTGTCTCAAAAAAAAAAAAAAAAAAAAAAAAGAACCTTTAAGCAGAAAGACCAAATCTATTTGTGTTTTACTTCTCAAACCTAACACCTAGAATATTACCTAAAATTTAACAATGAATATGACTAATGAACTAATAGTTATAAGCCATTTCATTTCACCAAAATACCGGCCATACAAAATAAGCAGATTATCTTTCAGCAGCATGCAAACAGAAACACAGTGTTCAACAAAATTGCTGAGCATCACAGGCCAGAGAGGTCCACACTGGGATTAAATTTAAGTCACTCTGACTTCAGTCTTTAAGTAGTTTGATTTTACACAACGTCACTTCTCCCTCAGCAAGAGTTTAGCTTTCCTTCCTTGAAGTTTTTCTTGCTGGAGTCTAGGATTCCTCATGGTCTCCCAAGATAATACAGCAAAAAGAGTCAGGTCCCCACGAGGCAGAGAAGAGAGAGGAACTTCAGTAAACCCAGAAATACCTGGGGAAAATAGATTGCAGTCCTTCCACCAGCCCTGAGGGAAAGGAGAGGCACAGTTGGGAATAATTCCTCTAAGTCAGGACTGGGACTGTGGTCGGTCTTCATGGTGCACTCACGTCTGCGCAGACAGCAGCAGCAATCTGGCACCAGCCACTGACATCTCAGCCAGTGAAGGAGCTAAGATGTCTGAGACGGAGCTAGAACTGCTGGGTTACTAAAGGCCATGCAAGGAGCATGAATATCAGGCACAGCTGATGACGGAAGAGGTCCCTATTCAACAGGTAAGTCTCAGCCAAAGGCCAAGTTGATGAGGCGACTGTGCACTAGTGGGGTTGTTCAACTGGCCAAGGTTTGGAGAGGTTTGGTGGGTACTTAATACTGTTCCTCTGTCCATATCCGTGAAATCGGAAGATTTCATGTGCCCCTTTTTTTCTTGACCTCACTTGGCCTTTCATGTCATAAGTGAGATCTGAAGCCACAAGAACAATGATATTCTCCAAGGTTTTTTCCAATTCCCTCTTGACATTTTCAAGGTCAGGTGGCTTCTGTGACTTTCAGCCTCCATAGCAGGTGAAAACATCTTTCAGGTCTTCATTTTACTCTGGTTAATTCAGAAAAGACTTGCCTTGGAAAATTCCTGAGGCAGAAACTATCACTCTTTAAAGATAATTCTGCAGTTATAAAAGTTTTAGAACAGTAGGCTCTTGTTCCTGGGTCACTCAAATGAAGAGCAAAGGGGCGCCCCTGGAGAAGTTCTGGTGTGCTACCAAGCGCCTCTTGGCAAACTAGCTTTTGCAGTGCCTCCTCTGTCAGACACAGGGCACCAGCTCCTCCTCCCTGGTAGTTTCCAGAAGTTTTATGGGAAGTCCATACAGCTCTTTCATCTCTGTTCCTTCCTCCACCCTAATCCTCTATGTCAGCCCCAGGCCTTATGTATCTGTAACCCATTAGGGCTTCTGATGAAAGTGAAAGTGTGATAAAGGAGACGGTCATCGGAGAAGAGTTCTTGTCATGGTGCATGGAACCTCCAGAAAGAATGAACTTTATTGAATTCTTCTATTCATTTACCTAAACAGTTGTTCCAAACACATATAAAAATCATATTCCAGACAGGCATTGAGTTACTGCTTATATAGATAACTAAGATCGTTGTTCTGAGTTAGTTTACATGTGGAAATAAGTTGGTCATTGTAAAGTCTGAGTAACTGAACTATTTTAAGGATACATGAAAATGAGAAGCATGACCAATGCTTTTTGGGAATGTTAGGTGCAGAGATATAAGAGCCAGACACGCGGAAGAGGGTGTGTGCAGGCAAAACTGATGGCACCCACGAGGCATAGTAACCCAATAAGGAACTGTTATGTTTTGTCATAATAAGAAACTCAACACTGCAGCAGGAAGCATCAAGTGGGAGACAGTACGAAAGGCCATCAGTAACACCTAGGATGTCACCTTTTTCTTATTATGATTACTGTAATGTGGTCAAAATCTAAATATTAAAATTATAATTCCCATGCTTCTCAACTGCAAAAGTACATAACACCTCCAAAGTTTATTCATCTCTAATATGAAAAATAATGTCATTTAAATCAAGATGAAGAAGAAAGTGAAAAGCTGACTGCAGATCACCAAGCATGAATCCATTACTACTCAGTAAATATTGCTAACTTTATGATGATCGTGACCTTCATTTTCATGTTTTTATTACTAACACATAAACAGTACAGGTCATTGTAGAAAATATAGAAATTTTAAAAAATAATCATGAAGTATACTCCTTCCCTGTTTTTACATTTTTAATCAAAACACTTAAATTTCACACATACCACTTTAGTCTTCTTATATCTCATGTGTTATAAAAATTGGAAAATTGGGGTTGGGGATTTAGCTCAGTGGTTCTGGAATCTGCCTGGTAAGCACAAGGTCCCAAGTTCAATCCCCGGTACCACACATCCCAATTACAGGTTCACACCTGTAATCCCAGCACTCAGGAGGCAGAGGCAGGAGGATAGCTGTGAGTTCGAGACTTGCCTGAGCTACTCAGTGAGATCAGGGCCAGCCTGACTACAAAGAGAGGCCCTGTCTCAAAAAAACTAAAACTAAAAATTTGTAACTGTGAGCACTCTCATGCACTCATTTTTCATTAAAGATTTTATAAACAGCATCAAATATTCCTCAAACATTAATAATTATAGAATATGTTCTTATACACTGAATTTATAATTGAATTATTTATGTATTTAGACTAATGGGGATTTTCAGTTTGTCACTATAATAGTCAGCTCTCCAACTTATATCTCTTCAGCCAGAAAGGGCTCTTCCAGCAAAATATAGGAACATTAAAAGATCTTCATGCTGTTGTAGCAAGCTGACCTTCAAATAAATTATATTCATTAACATGATTTTGTAGAAAGCCCCACTAAATCTTTCAGGCACTAATATTTAGCCCTCATTCCAAACCAGAACACTAAAGCAGTGTATTTTAAATCAACATAGCATGTGGAGTTCAACAAACATCACTTCAATTCAAGAGCTCCTATTTAACTGCTGCCTCTAATCTCTCTGAGGTCAGGGTCTGTATGGAAAGAACAGGAATACGAGAGAACAAAGATACATAGAAAAATATTAATAAAGATACTTTATTGAACCAAAGAGGGCTAAAGTAGAAGCCATAACTCTTCAGAGCTGTATATATAATCCTTCTCTCCACAAAAGGAATCACTGCTCCTATGTATTTCATTTTTTGTCAGTGATAAAACACTTCAGAATTGTTAAATAAACTAAATCAAGCAAACCAGTGTAAACTGGTCTCAATATATGCTAGCCACTTACACACCTTTCAAATTCTAGAAAGGCAAGAAAAATTCATGAGGATTAGAATAATCACATAACTTATTTCTGATTATACTTATTAGAGTTTGTAAAATGCAGTCTTGTATTTCTAATGAGATCATTATCACTGGCCTTGCTTCTCAAAGGCCTTAGTTGCGCTCAGGAACACCACTGTGTTTCAACACGTATCCTTTTGTGTCCCCTTCAGAGACTCATCATTCTGACTTGGCAGAACTTTCTGCAGAGGTTGAAATCCAAGATCTTAACTTTGTCTAATTCACTGACAAGAAGAAGAAACATGAAAAATATATTCAGAGTGTGATTGCTGTTCCAATCAAGAATATCTCTCGGGCTGGAGATTTAGCTCAGTGGTTCCGGCGCCTGCCTCCCAAGCACAAGGTCCTGAGTTCAATCCTGATAACCACATACAATGCTGGGCATGGTGACTCACGCCCACCAGCCATCAATACCACATACCACAGTGCCGGGCATGTAATCCTGTCATCCCAGCACTCGGGAGCTA
This sequence comes from Thryonomys swinderianus, assembly GCA_004025085.1. Taxonomy (NCBI): domain Eukaryota; kingdom Metazoa; phylum Chordata; class Mammalia; order Rodentia; family Thryonomyidae; genus Thryonomys; species Thryonomys swinderianus. The sequence continues at coordinate 57 of PVIC010052131.1, read as the reverse complement.
GAGGCAGGAGGATTGCTGAGTTCCAGGTTTGCCTGGGCTACATAGTGAGCTCAGGGC
>PVIC010052130.1:0-12273 GCA_004025085.1 Thryonomys swinderianus | reverse complement strand
CATGCCTATAGTCCTATAGTACGTTCTGGGAGACTGAGATGCCATATCCTACATTCAACCCCTGGCTGAGCAACTTTGTTAAATCGGTGGCAGAGGTAGGAGGGTCACCACAAGTTTGAGGCTAGCCTGGGCTACATAATGAGTTCAAACCAGTACAAAGTGAGATCTTGTCTCCAAAAACAAAACAAAAATCAGTTAATAGTTCTGTATACAAAGCTTCTGGTTAACCTACTGTGTGACTCCAGTTTCCTCATTGGACCTAGAATACTTTCTTTTTAGTTTTTTGTTTGTTTGTTTGTTTGTTTTTGAGACAGGGTCTCGCTTTATAGTTCAGGCTGGCCCAGAGCTCACTATGTAGCCCAGGCAAGCCTCGAACTCAACAATCCTCCTGCCTCGTCACCCGAGTGCTGGGATTACAGGCGTGAGCCACCACGCCCGACTTCTTTTTAGTTTTTTGAGACAGGGTCTCACTGTATAATTCAGGCTGGCCTTGAATTTACAGCAATCCTCCTTCCTCAGCCTTCCAAGTGCTAATTTGTAGGTGTGGGCTACCACTTCCAGTTACCTAAAGTAATATAATAAATAAACAGGGATTGGAGGAAAGTGGTCTGTTGAAAAGATAATAGCTAGCTTTTCCTAAAATTGATTAAGGATCTTTTTTTTTTTTTTTTTTTGCTTTTTGAGACAGGGTTTCGCTTTGTAGTTCAGGCTGGCCCTGAGCTCACTATGTAGCCCAGGCAAGCCGCCGCGAACTCAGCAATCCTCCTGTCTCTGCCTCCCGAGTGCTGGGATGACAGGCGTGAGCCACCACGGCCGGCATTGTGGTATGCGGTGTTGATTGCTGGTGGGCGTGAGTCTCCACGCCCAGCATTATACGTGGTTACCGGGGATCGAACTCAGGACCTTGCGCTTGCGAGGCAGGCGCCGGAACCACTGAGCTAACCCTCCGGCCCAAGGATCTTTAATTTATAGAGTAAATCATTGAAGTCCAAACAGGAGACAGAAAAAAAATCAGACCTGTCGAGATAAATGGAGATATGAGAGAAACACTTATTTTAGAGTGAATAGAAAAGAAGCGGGGCCAGAGATTTAGCTCAGTGGTTCCAGAACCTGCCTAGCAAGTGCAAGGTCCCTGGTTCGATCCCTGGTAACCACATACAGCAATACCAGGCCTGGTAACTCACACCCATCAGCAGTCGGTACCACACACCACAGTGCCGGGCATGGTGGCTCACACCTGTAATCCCAGCACTTGGGAGGCAGAGGCAGGAGAATTGCTTAGTTCGAGGCTTCCCTGGGCTACATAGTGAGCTCAGGACCAGCCTGGACTACAAAGTGAGACCCTGTCTCAAAGAAAAAGAGAGGGCCGGAGGGTTGGCTCAGTGGTTCCGGCGCCTGCCTCGCAAGCTGAAAGGACCTGAGTTCAATCCCCGGTTACCACATATAATGCTGGGCGTGGTGGCTCACGCCTGTAATCCCAGCACTCGGGAGGCAGAGACAGGAGGATTGCTGAGTTTGCGGCGGCTTGCCTGGGCACCATAGTGAGCTCAGGGCCAGCCTGAACTACAAAGCGAGACCCTGTCTCCAAAAAGCAAGACAGAGAGAGAGAGAGAGAGAAAAGGAAAAAGGAAACAAGCAGATTGCCTGCAAAGAAACAAGAGAGATTGATGAGCAAAACTGAAAGATTTCTGGACACCAACAGTGGAAACACAACATAGTGGAATCCTGTCTGCCAAGCTCAGGATTCTACAGCAAAGGCAAAGTACCTTCTGGACTAAGAGTGATGTGTTCATTTGGTTTCTTTGCTCACGATAGTGGACACAGTGCACAGTGCTATACATTCAGCATTCCAAGGAGGCCAAGTTAAACTGCCGTGTGGGGAATCAGAATGGCGCTTCCTGAGATGGGGAAAAAACTGCGCAGAAGGGGGCCGGAGGGTTAGCTCAGTGGTTCCGGCACCTGCCTTGTAAGCATAAGGACCTGAGTTCGATCCCCGGTTACCACATATAATGCTGGGCGTGGTGGCTCACGCCTGTAATCCCAGCACTCGGGAGGCAGAGACAGGAGGATTGCTGAGTTCGTGGTGCTTTGCCTGGGCACCATAGTGAGCTCAGGGCCAGCCTGAACTACAAAGCAAGACCCTGTCTCCAAAAAGCAAAAAAAAAAAAAAAACTGCGCAGAAGGAAGCACAAGGGAAGTTTCTGGGTGAAACGTCTTCTGCGACTGCACACGTGTACAAATTTGTCAGGACTCACGGAGCTGTGTGTGGAGGGTCTGAACGTTACTTCTATCCCTTAAAGAAAATAAACGGAAAAAAAAAATAGAGTCGGGCTAGGGATGGAGCTCATTGCCATTCCTGCCTGGCAAGATCAAGGTCCTGAGTTTGATTCCCAGTTCCGGGAGGATTTGGTTTGGGCTGGGAGTGTAGCTCAGAGGTAGAGCGCATTGTACAGGGCGCATGAGGCCCTCAGCTTCACCCTGCCAGACCCAAAATCATCCCTAAAAGAGCCGGAAGAAAACAACAAAAGCCGAGAGGCTGGAGAAAATAACAAAGAACTCTTTGGGGAAGAGTAAAGAAAATGGTTAATTTTAGAATTTAGTAATTAGCATAGGTGTGTTAAAATGACCAATTTGGGAGTGGGATGTAGTTCAGTGGTAGCTCGGTGTATCCAGCATGTACAAGGCCTTTAGTTTCATACCAGGATGCTCTAAAAACATACAGTTCAGGGGTAAAAGAGGAGCACGGTGCCACACAAAGCAGGGCAATCCCAGCCTAAGAAATTTAGCGATTTTAGCAAGATAAAATGAGATGCAAGGTCCTGAGGATGTTGCTCAGAGGCTCTGCTCCTGGCAAGTGCAAGGTCCTGAGTCCAATCCCTGGTAGCCCCAGCTCCAGTGAGATCCTGTCTCAAAACAAAAACAAAAGGGCCGGAGAGTTACCTCTGTGGTTCCAGGATCTGCCTAGCAAGCAAGCACAAGATCCCTCGTTCGATCTCTAGTAACAACATACAATACAAGGCGTGGTGTCTCATGCCCACCAGCAGTCAGTACCACACACCACCATGCCGGGTATGGTGACTCATGCCTGTGATCCCAGCACTCGGGAGGCAGAGACAGGAGGATTGCTGAGTTCGAGGCTTGCCTGGGCTACATAGTGAGCTCAGGGCCAGCCTGAACTACATAGCAGGACCCTGTCTCAAAAAAAAAAAACAGAAATCACATCCATCCTGAGCACACACACTCATCACACTACTGCTCGCTAAACAATATGATGGACACAGCGCTCCTGCCACAAGAGCATGAGGACCACAGTCTGGAGTCTGTGCAGTGCTGAGGACAGTGACGGGTGAGACTCAGCCTCTCCATGATTACACCCATGCCCCATCACACCCAGCAAAAAAAATGGTGTCAATTTGTGATGCTTGTGTACGTCCAAAATTATCTGAAAACAAAATTATTTTATAGTGCAAAGGACACACACACACACACAACACACACAAAGTCAGAAAGAATGCATAGAACTGTATTGAAATTAGAAGAAAAGGAAAAGGCCAGAGTGGAAAAGAGAAAACTGAGAGCATCCTAGAGAAATCTGGAAGCATGGGAGCCCCAAGATGTAGACTGAAGTTCAGATGGATGGGGAATGAGTTTAAGGAAAGGGGTTAAATTATCCAATTAAAGTATAGATTTTCCAATTGAAGAAAAGTATAGCGCTACCTCTGTGTTGTTTATTAGCGGATAAAGATAGAAGTTGACAGCGGGGAGGAACCCAGGAAGAGAGGCCCTCAGAAGGCACTGTCCCGTGCATGTCAGTCACCTGCCCCGGCAGCCACTGAGTATGCTCCGTGTTGCCCAGGCTGCACCTGAACTCCGGGGTTTGTACAGTCTCCTGCCTTGCTCTTCTGAACAGCCGGATTGTAAGTGCAGGTGCATCCCATGGGCCTGCTGCTAGGTCTTTTTTTGTTTTGTTGTTTCTATTTTCTGCAGTAATTACAAATGGGATTGCTATTTACATTTCTTTTTCAGCAAGTTCATTGTCAGTTGCTACTGATTTTTGTAATGTTAATTTTGTTGTCTGCACCTTTACTGAATTTGCTTGTTATTTGTTTTGTTTGTTTGTTTGTTTTGCTTTTTGAGACAGGGTCTCACTTTGTAGTTCAGGCTGGCCCTGAGCTCACTATGGTGCCCAGGCAAGCCACCGCGAACTCAGCAATCCTCCTGTCTCTGCCTCCCAAGTGCTGGGATGACAGGCCTGAGCCACCACCTCCGGCATTGTGGTATGCGGTGTTGATTGTTGGTGGGCGTGTCTCCACGCCCAGCATTATATGTGGTTTCCGGGGATCGAACTCAGGTCCTTGCGCTTGCGCGGCAGGCGCCGGAACCAATGAGCTAACCCTCCAGCCCTTATTATTTCTGTTTTTAGGTGAGGTCTGTACTGAATTTGTCTATCATTTCAATAGTTGTTTGGTGATGTCTTTAAATTTTTCTGTATAAAACCAAGTTGTCTGCAAACAAGATAGTTTAGCACCTTCCTTTCCAATGTGGTCGCATTGCATTTGCTTTTCTTGTCTCACTGCTGTGGCAAGGACTTCAGTACCAGCTTGAATGAGAATTGCAACACTCGTACTCTTGTCTTGCTTCGGGTTTCTGAAGAAACACTTTCCTTCTTCCCCCATTCAGCATGACGTTAGCTGTGAGTTTGTAATTATGGTGTTGCTTCATGGGCCTCCTATACCTAAGTGGTGGAGAGTTTTTATCCTGAAAGATGTTAACTGTTTAGCTGGCTGCTTTGTGCCCCTCATTCAGTGGATGGGCTGTGTTGTGTTCAATGATTTGCAGATGGCAAGTCAGCCTTCTGTCCCTGGGAAAAATCCCACTTCAGTTGGAGCTCAGTGGTTCTGGTACCTGCCTTGCCAGTGCAGAGTCCTGAGTTTGATCCCCAGTACCAGAAGGAAAAAAAAAAGAAAAATCCCATTTGATCATGGTGTCTGATCTTATTGAGTGCTGGATTTGGTTTGCTTGTATTTTGTTGAGAATTTTTGCATTTAAGTTCATTGAGGACTTTAGTCTGTAGTCTTTTTTTTTTTTTTTTTGCTTTTTTTTGAGACAGGGTCTCGCTTTGTAGTTCAGGCTGGCCCTGAGCTCACTATGTGCCCAGGCAAGCCGCCGCGAACTCGGCAATCCTCCTGTCTCTGCCTCCCGAGTGCTGGGATGACAGGCGTGAGCCACCACGTCCGGCATTGTGTAGTCTTTTTTTTTAAATTGTATCCTTGTCTGGACTTCATGCCAGGGTCCAGCTTTCCTGGTCTGTCAGGGGAGATGCTGCTCGCATCTGAAAACTACAGAAATAACCAGAGTCATGTTTGGCTGAGTAGTTTTTTTTTTTAAATACTGTGATTTTAAAAACATTTTGTTATTTATTTTTATTTTTTGCAGTACCACGGATTGAACTCAGGCCCTTGATGCTTCCAAGGTAGGTATGGTATCACTTGAGCTAAATCCCGGCCCCTAAAAGGCTGCATGTTGTGTGTAGAAAGAACCCCATGGTCTACACATGCTAAGAGTGTGTTTAGTTTGATAAGAAACTGCCCAGTTGCCTTTCAAAGTTGTGGTAACATTTCCACTAGCAATGAGTGTCTGTTCCTCTGCCTCCTTTCAACTTTTGGTGGTATCAGAGTTACAGATTTTAGTCCTTCCTTTAAGTCTGTTGTGGAAACTCACTATTGTTTTAATTTCCATTTCCTTAATGATGTACAATGTCGAGTGTATTTTATATGCTCAGCTGTCCTCTGTATATCTTCTTTGATGTAAGATCTTTCAGATTTTTTTTTTTTTTTTTTGCTTTTTGGAGACAGGGTCTTGCTTTGTAGTTCAGGCTGGCCCTGAGCTCACTATGGTGCCCAGGCAAGCCGCTGCGAACTCAGCAATCCTCCTGACTCTGCCTCCCGAGTGCTGGGATTACAGGCGTGAGCCACTACGCCCAGCACTGTGCTATGTGGTATTGATTGCTGGTGGGCATGAGTCGCCACGCCCAGCATTCTATGTGGTCACCAGGATCGAACTCAGGACCTTGTGCTTGCCAGGCAGGCGCCAGAACCACTGAGCTAAATCTCCGGCACTTGAATTCATTTTGTAAAGGGTGTTGGATCTGTGTCTAGATGCAGTTTTGATCCGCCTTCATTTCCACAGGCTAGCTGAGCTGAAGGTGTAGCATGCCTGTGTCACTCCTGCCCTGGACGCACAGCTTCCCGGTACTGATGATGGCCCTACATGTTGTTACATCCCAGGTCTATACTTCACCTGAGGGCTTGCTCTCTGGGTTGTTCACACAGACTTGTCTTTTAATTTTTATTTTTGGTATGGATGTCCTGTTATCGTTGGTTACAAAGGTCACCGTTTTTCCACCGTTACGGCTTTAGGTGTGTGTCAAGGCTTAGCCTGTTACATCTGTATCTGTTTCGTGGCTCTCCCCTCAGTCCCACAGATGTATTTGATCTTTCACGAGCACCACAGAGTCTCGCAGCGAGTGTGAGTCTGAGGAGCCCCAGTTCCAGTTAGCCACACACATGTGCTGCATGCGGCATTAGAGCCTTACAGAGCTGGGACCCGACAGTCTGGGGCTTGTGGGGCAGGGTGGGGTGCAGGGCTAGCTGCGGCCAGTCCAGTCCTCTGAGTGTTATATTTCTGTCCCTGGTGTCTTCCTCTCTGGGCCTCTTTATGAGGCCTTCGGCTGAGTCCTCTCAGACAACCTCATCTGGAGGGGCAGGAGGGACAGGAAACTCTAGGGCCACCGTAGCCCCTGCAGCCAGCCCAGCTCTCCTTCCTGTCCTCCCAGTGAACAGCTGTACCTGTGCTCAGGGCTCCCACCTGTGCTGACCCTTGACAGGAAGACTGGGGCCAAAATGTCCCCTCTGGCTCGTCCTCTTGCTTCTCCTGTGAAGTGACTGGATGGCGACTGTCATCCCTAGGGTGATGCCAACACCTGACAGCTCACCTTTCCTCTGAGTTCAGCGGAGCTTGTGTGGGACGGGGATGAAGCCCTTCTGGTCCGTGAGTCTATCCCTGCATCACCCCGGGACCCTTCCATGTTTAGGGAAGCCGTGACCCCCAGACAGGTCACTGCCGACACCTTTGGGCAGTGGGGGGAAGAGTGAGAAAGTAAAGGTTTATTTCACCCCCTCTTGCTCCTCTCGGCTCTTTCTTCACTTAGACCTCCCGTTGTCTTAAGGCTCCTCTGTTGGCGACAGGTTTTGATGTTTCGTTTGCCAGGGAAAGTCTTCATTTGTCCTCCATTTCTGAGGGCTCCTTTGCCAGGTGCCGGGTGGCCGGGCGGCACAGTTCTTTCTCCACAGCCCTCCTGAAGTTCCCTGCGGGCCCCCTTTGCTCTCGCAGAGGCTAGGGAGTATTGCCTTGGGTTTCGTTTCTCTGATTTTCCACAGTCTGCTGTGCTTACCTGTAAGTTTTTAGCCTTTTTCCGCTTGACACTGTCTGCATACATCATGTGGCATCTGATGTTGATTTGGGGAAAAGTGAATCACGCTTTTGGCAGATTGACACCCATCGTAACTTTTGCCTACTTTCAGCCTTGTTTCTCACTGATTTGGAGTTCAGAGATTCTCAGCTGTCCGTCTGTTCAGGGACTGTCCTTTCTGTCGCTACACTCCCCAATGCCAGCTTCGGCCTATGGAGCAAGGGTTGGGGTGGCTCTGATAAAACCCAGCTTCAGCCTATGGAGCAAGGCTAGGAGGGACAGGAGCTTCTGAGGACAGCTCTTGCCAAGACCTGTCGAGGCACCTTGAGAATGGGTCCTTTCCTGGTTTCTTGCAAGAAGTGCGGGCGTGTGTGTGTGTGTGTCAAAATACATGGTGTTTATGTTTTTAAAAACTTTAGTAGGGGGCCAGAGAGTTAGCTCAGTGGTTTCGGTGCCTGCCTTGCAAGCGCAAGGTCCTGAGTTGGATCCCCAGTAACCACACACAATGCTGGGTGTTGGAGACTCACGCCCACCAGCAATCAATACCACATACCACAGTGCTGGGTGTGGTGGCTCACCCTGTAATCCCAGCACTCAGGAGGCAGAGGCAGTAGGATTGCTGAGTTCGAGGCTTGCCTGGGCTACATAGTGAGCTCAGAGCCAGCCTGAACTACAAAGTGAGACCCTGTCTCAAAAAAAAACCCCAAATGCCGGACGTGGTGGCTCATGCCTGTAATCCCAGCACTCGGGAGGCAGAGACAGGAGGATTGCTGAGTTCATGGCGGCTTGCCTGGGCACCATAGTGAGCTCAGGGCCAGCCTGAACTACAAGGCGAGACCCTGTTTCCAAAAAAGCCAAAAAAAAAAAAAAAACCCAAAAAACTTAAGTAAAGACACAGTGTCATGAGTTCCCCTTCACTCCAGAAGTGGTTCTTCCCATATTCTGAAGCAGTTCTGGAGTCCTTCTTCCTGAATGTCTTTATGAGGTGTGGTAAAAAAAAATATGGCCAATGCTGCTGCTGAGGGCCATCGAACAGAAAGGCAGTTTGGATAACAGGGTGCTGGGTCCCCATCCACCTTACTCATGGGATCTGGCACTGTGCGACTTCTGGCTCTTCCCCAGAGTTAAAATGTCCACGAAAAGCAAATGTTTAGAATGATTAAGGGCAGTGAGGCAGCCAGGACAGTGCAACTAAAGACACATTGTAGAATGGTTAGATATTCACCATATTTTTGATCATGCTGCACATGAGGTTTTTCCTCCAATCTTCAGTGAGTCAACAGATGGCTTCTGACACTGGGCCAGGCAGGCCAGACTGGCCACTCCCCCTTGGGACATCCTGCCCTGCCACGTGGCTCCCTGTGGCCTGCGGCTGGTGGTGGCTGTGACCCCCACAGTCCCTTGTTGTCTCTCCTGTCTGGGGCAGGCTCGGGAGGTCCACGTGGCTGCCGTTTGGTGTGTTTGGCATTTCCTGTTTGCAGGGCAGAGTAGCAGCTTACAAGCTGCAGACGTTTGTAATTGGAAACTGGAAGTCTACTGCTTCTGTGACTCAGAATTTTTTTTTTTTTAAACAGATAAGTTTTTTTTTTTTTTGCTTTTTGAGACAGGGTCTCGCTTTGTAGTTCAGGCTGGCCCTGAGCTACTATGGTGCCCAGGCAATCCACTGCGAACTCAGCAATCCTCCTGTCTCTGCCTCCCAAATGCTGGGATTACAGGCGTGAGCCACCATGTCCGGCATTGTGGTATGTGGTGTTGATTGTTGGTGGGCGTGTCTCCACGCCCAGCATTGTGTGTGGTTACCAGGGATCGAACTCAGGACTTTGAGCTTGTGAGGCAGGCGCCGGAACCACTGAGCTAATCCTCCGGCCCTAAACAGGTAAGTTTTTAACATCCCAAATAAATGAGATTTTTGTTATCTTTTTATTACTTGCTTCTCATTTTATTACCTGATCATTAGAGAATGTTGTTTTCCACATTGTCTGTTCCTCAGAACTGGAAATGTCTCTGTAGTTGGTTCGGGTCTTTTTCATTGTGTGGTGTGCCCTAAAAAAGACAGTGTCAGGTTCCAAGAGGCCTTTCTGCTGCTCAGATATGAGAGATTCCCCTGCTTCCGTCATAACTCCAGCTCTGGGCCCCAGGCTGATCACTGTTCCATCCCCTCACCCCAAGTGACCCCAGGACGGAGACCACAACTATTACAACTTCTCTTTCCCCATCTGAGCCACTGTGAGACAGATACTCCTCACAGCAGCAGAGATGCTCCAATGCAGCAAACAGGTGAGTTTCTCAAGAGCAAGTCCAGGACATAAAGACCAGCTTGGAATCCCAGAGCTCGGGAGCCTGAGACAGAATTTTGCTCATCTTCCGATTTTATTTATTGAGTCAGCTTTGTAGTTCAGGCTGGTCCTCAGCACACTATGTAGCCCAGGCAGGCCTTGAGCTCAGCAATCCTCCTGTCTCTGCCTCCTGAGCGCTGGGATGACAGGTGTGAGCCACCCCTCCTGGCTAAGCATTTCTTAATGGAAACAGTCTAGCCACTATGACTCCAGTGAATTGTCCAGACTCGCTTAATAGAATCTCTGACCTTGCAGCAAATCCCTTTCCTCTGTCAAGCGAGTGAGCCTTCGCTGAGGGGAGGCTCCGGGCCTCTCCTCAGGCGCAGGAGCGGCTGGGCACCCCAGCGTCCGGGACGCGCTCGCAATGGGACAGAAGACCGTCGTCTCAAAGCTGGCGACATCCTGTTGTACAAACGGGGTGCAGGGCCGGCCTGTGGCTGCGAACCCCGCCAGGGGCGCTGTCACAGGCCCGGAACCGTCAGGGCCCCGCGTGTGACCCGCCCTGTGGAAGAGACGCCGGGGACGGTGGCCGGCGAAGCGCGGTCCCTGCTCCGCAGGCCGCGGGCCCGGTGCGCACCGTACTCTAGGCCCGGGATCGCCCTGGACTCTGCCCCTGGACGGGGCGGGAATGAACGCCGCGGCCCGGCGACTCCGGCTGCGCGCGCTGAGGCGGAGGAAGGCGCTCGCGGACGGGGGCGGGGAGTGGGCGGGGCGGGACCGGTTTGGGGCGTGTCCAAGAATTGAGCGGGACCGGGCGGTCGGGGGCGGGGCATCGCTCTGGGGCGCGTCCTGCCCTGACGTGGTGGCGGCCATCGCGCCTCCCTGCGCGTCTGGCATGCACCTCCCGCTGCTGCCGCCGCCGCCGCCGCCGCTGCTGCTGCTGCTGCTGTCGCCTCTGGCGGCCTCGGGCCGGGCTGGACCCACAGCAGGCACGCAAAGCTGCAGCTTGCGGGGCGGCTGGCGGGTACGCAATGGGAATGGCTCGCTGGACCTACCCGCTACAGTGCCGGGCTCCGTGCACGACGCGCTGCTGCGGGGCGGCCTGGTGCAGGTACTGAGGAGCGGGACGGGGCGGCGCGGCAGGCTGGGGGCGACGCAGGGGTTCGGGGAGGGGAAATGATTGTGTTGTGAGCGAGCGTGGCCCGGAGGGCGCCGTCCATGCACCAGGGCTGCACACTGCGTCCCCATGCTGCTAGCACCTTCGGTACCGCGCCCTGCGAGAGCCGCAGCCGTGCTCCTGGCTCTGTGCTAAGAAGGCAAGCTAGTTAGATATCTTGTAGGCAGTTAGGGCCAGCCCTCGAAAAGCCCAGAGAAAGGAGGCCTTCACTGAAACTCAGCATTACCCAAGGAGAAAACTAACCCTCCCGAAAGCAGTGATTGATAGGCCTCCATCTCCTCCCTGTGGTGGGGAGGGCTGGGACCTTGACCCACCTCTCCCGGAAAGGACTCCTGGCTGAAAATCCGTACACACTTGTAATGTGACTTACTTTCACATCGTTTCCCCATTTAATCAGGATTACCTAAGCAACCGTACTCGTAATTTTATTGGTTAATCATGGTCATGTCCATTTTGCCCTTTCTCATTGTACCAGTATTACCTAAGCAACTGTACTTGTTGCAATCTTACTGCTTAATCATGGTCTTGTCCAATTTGGGATTTCTCATTGAATCAGTTATTACCTAAGTGACTGTACTTGCAATGTTACCGGTTGACTATAATTTTGTTCCACCTCAAACCCGCCTCACCTTTGGTTTTGTTCTGTAAGAGCCCCCTGCGAAGTGAGGTGAGCCGGTCACCCACTTCCGCGTTCCCCTTCTGTACCTCTTAGGCAGAAGCTTTCTTTTTCAATGACGTTTTCCTACTGTTAACCTCTGTCATTCCTAAAATTCTTTCTCCGTGTTCAGAGAACACAAACTCGCGTTTCAGGTATCTAGCAGGCTGGGAGCTAGGCTTGCTTCCCTGTATCAGTTCTAGTCCTTACAACAGCTCCGCGGAGCAGGGGACGGTTTCTGGGCTCGCAGGAGGATCGGTCCGGGGTCACACAGAGCCTGATCCGTCCCGCGGGTGCTCCACGGCTTCCGCCTGGAGCCTTGTGCGGGCCACAGGCAGCCCCAGCCCAAGTGCTGCACGCTGGGGCAGGCGGCTGGGGGCGCAGAGTTTCTGAGGGGCTTCTCAACAGTTGTAGCCAACCTTAACCCCAGCCCCTCTCCGCATGGTGGACAACAGGAAGGAAATGACCGCCAGCACTCTCCAGAACTTAAGCGCTTTATCTTCAGTTAACAATTATCTTCAGTTAACAAAGAACACCAAGTAGAGCCTGTTGCCCAGAGGCTAGGACAGGGCTTTTTGATGGTTCTGGGCAGGTCCTTACCTCATTTTATTATTATTATTATTATTTTTGGAGACAGGGTCTCGCTTTTGTAGTTCAGGCTGGCCCTGAGCTCACTATGTAGCCCAGGCAAGCC
>PVIC010052129.1:0-12281 GCA_004025085.1 Thryonomys swinderianus | reverse complement strand
AAAATAAAAGAGCATGTATAAGGGGGGAGGAGGGGGGAGTGGGTAGGGATATGGGTAAAAATGAGAATTAACTTGTGGCATATACTGGTACAAATTTCCCAATGTTATATGTGATTTTGAGATGTATATAAATTGTACCAATAAAGAATTCAATTAAAAAAAAGAATGCCAAATTTTTAAAGGTGGAATAATCAAATTAGAAAATGAACATTTTATAACTGTGAGGAAAATCAACTTAGGAAAAGGTCATTAGAGAAAAGGACAATAGGAAAAAAAACTTTTTTGAGGATAAGGTATTTGCGGAGACACAAAAGATCACTTACCCCCCCCCCAATCACTTGATTTTTGTCAAAAGAAAGAGAAAAACTTTGAAATGGATAGATTTGGCAGTCACTGTTCTGAGCAGGGGAGGAAAAGCAGTCTGGTGATGGTGAACTCTATGACACTGTGTGGCTTCCGTGAAGTAGCATAGGATTTACAAAAGAATTCTGCCCATGGTGTTTCCTCTGCGTCACATCCAGTCTGTACATTTAACTTCATGATTGTAGACCATGATATGGGGTTAGAAAAACAAGAAAAATGACACCATGAGGGAAAGAACATATCCAGATTGTGGGCTTGTGCATAATTACAGGGGATAAGTCTTCAAAATGTCAGATGCACAGGGAAAAAAGTGGGAAGTGTGAACTTTGAATCAATGCTTCAAAAAAATGGGCTAAAAGTATATTTTGGTGAAAAATGAGCAAAATTGAAAATGAAATGGCTACTAAATGATATTACACAATTATTGTGAATTTTAAAATGTAATATTGATATTTATTATTGCAGCTCTCTTGAGGAACAGAATAAATAGGATGTGTGAATATAGATATATACATGCATAGTGTACTTTAAAATATTTTAATGTAAGGAATTGGCTCATGATTGTGGAAGCTTGAAGACTGAAATTTCATGAGAAAGTCTGGAAAACAGGAAACTTGGAGGGAACTTCAGTTTCAGAACCATGTCAGTCTGCTGGGGAGCTGACTAGGAGTTTCAATCGAAAGTCACGTGTTGGCAGAATTCCTTCTTTTTCGAAGGAAGTCAGCTTCTGCTACAATCAAGCCTTCAACTGATTGGATGAGGCCCACCACATCCTGAGGGCAATCTGCTCAACTCAGACCCACGTACTTGAATGGAAATATTACCCCAAAATGGACTCATAGAACTTACGAAGTTTGACCAAATATACAGACACTATTGCTCAATCATGTTGCCACATATATTAACCAATAATAATGTGACAACATAAATGCTACTTATTCTTATCAGACATATGCAACAATAGACAATGATAAAAATCCCACAATGTCTTCAGGTCATGTTTGAATAATTCAGCGTGATGATAGATAGATAGATAGATAGATAGATAGATAGATAGATAGATAGATAGATAGATAGATAATCTCCATAGACACAAACTATAACAAAATTGGAGCAATTGTCTCTTCCAATTATTTCTTGCTATCCTTTACTTGGGATAGTAAATAAAAACACTGAGAATTCTTTCTTTTGATCAGAACATTTTCGTTCTTGGAGGGTACTTTAGAGGATTTCTTTTGAAAATGTCATATATTTTTAAGATATAACAAGTAAATATGGTTTTATTTTGTTTCCAATAAGTAGATGGGGATTATACTGATCTTTTAGTAATATATTATTTTCTTTAGAAAACAAATGACCCAGACCCATTATGCTTAGATACTTTTCACAAAATATTATGTTAAAGCTTTCCTTTTTTAGTATATGTGCTGCTGAAGTGAGCACAAAGCTTTCCTTTTTTATACTATAGTTTACTGGAATGAATCTGAAGTGCATTAAGAAGTGTATGATCTGTGCAAAATATGTATTTGTGATTAATAACTATCACAATTTTTTCAGTAACTGTGTTTCCACTATGGCTTTCGTTTAAGTGTTTACATGTTATTTAGAAGCAACAAGAATATATAACATGTTATATACTTGCATCTATTTAGCTGGAAACTTCTTTATGATTTTTTCCACTTTGGATTTTTTTCATGAGATGTTTATCATATTTTTTTTTAATTCTGTAGTAATGAGGAACTGTAAAATTAAACAGCTAGTAATTTATGTGAGAACAATAAAAACAATAGAAAATTACATTTCAAAATTTTCCCTAAGAACATTAATTTCCAATTTTAGGTGGTTCCCTGAATGTTCCTATAGATCATGATATAAATACACTGAGTTCTCTGCCTAAAGTATAAAGTTCAAATATTCTTTTCTAGTCCAATCACTTTCTAATTTTAGACAAGGCAAATGACCTTGATGGCACTCAAAAACATAATTAAGACAAACACAGCACAATTTAATAATAAAGACTAAAATAATGAATTTCTATTTCCTGTTTCAAATCTAAGTTGCCAGCTGGTTTTGACTCTGAAACATGTGTAATTAGAATCATGTTTTAGTTTGTGAGAGATTAACTACCTTAAACAATCAGCTCTACTTTAGTAGAGACTAATGGTACACAATAAAGCTAAGCAAATATTTTGTGTGATTTATTAGTCTTTATAATTCACCAGACATACTCAATGCCTTCAAAGAACTGACATTCCAAGTAGTAATGAACCCAGCTCTTCTTTATAAATATCTGGAAGACAGAATTATCTAGGTTAAGACAATTCAAATAGCTTCTTTATGTAAAGAAGAAACACTCTGACTTCAAAGAATATTTTGGCTCTTTATTCCCTTTTTCATTTTTCATCAACACAGTGAATGGCTGTGAAAACATTTATTAAGATAAATGATTTCCACATATTTTAATTCACATAGTTATGGAATAGCCAGCATTCTTAGCAAAAATAACTTTAGCAATAATATTAGAACACATCAAAATATTACAGGAATTAGTGTCTATTTCCTCAGGGTTTTAAGGAGGTCAACCTGGGGGCAATTTTAGGCTTTGTTTCAAATCTAAATGTCATTATTACTGAGAATTTAGAAATGAGAGTAGTTTACCAAGAAAAAGCATGGATTCTAGTATCAGAATAACCTTATGACTTTAAGAAGGTATTTATCATAAGTCTTTTTTTTTAAAAAGGGAGGGAGAGGAATTACCACCTACATCTTGCTTTTATTGCTTAGTTGACACTAAGAGTCTCAGTGATCACTAACCCCTCTCGTTACTCATGGGTAATTCAGGCCTTAGTGCTGTTGTCTGGTTGCAGCAGTTTTCTCTACATTCTTGCTTTCCTTCTGTCACACCTTCTATCTACCCTTCCTAAAGATAAAAATCTCAAATCTTCAATGCATTCTTTTTATTCCTAACAGAGCTACTCTGCTCAAAATATCCATTCTATTATCACAAGTGTTCAATTACTATGCCTGTACATTTGGTTTAATTCTTTCTTTCCTTAGGCAGGTACAACCTTATCTCCATCAGTCAAGCTATATGTGTTACCTAAGGACTTCCCTGAATTTCCTGAGTGGCTAATTTGGACAGTTGGGCATTAGCTAATGTAGGAATGTTTTGTACTGTCATCTATAGGTGATTGCTTATCAACCAACAATTGAACCCCAGTAGATTGTCCAAGCCT
This sequence comes from Thryonomys swinderianus, assembly GCA_004025085.1. NCBI lineage: Eukaryota > Metazoa > Chordata > Mammalia > Rodentia > Thryonomyidae > Thryonomys > Thryonomys swinderianus. The sequence continues at coordinate 8,682 of PVIC010052129.1, read as the reverse complement.
TGTGTAATTATTTGAACATTGTAGTCAGGTCAGTTTTATTGAGTTATTTGTATGAGTTAAGTCCTGTTCTAAGGACAAGGAGTAGAACAAAGGCAGATAAAAATAAAACAAAAATATCTGCTCCTATGTAGCTTATATGGTATTGCATTTTTGTCTTTTTACAAAATAAAAAAATCAGGAAAAAATAGAAAGAAGGCTTAATAATGTGAAAAGCATAACATGGTTTTATAAAGTTAGAACAAATTAGGTGTCAAAATTGTTTAATTTTAGGCCTATGGGCTCACTGGGTAGAGATGTTGAGCCATGAGTTAAGTGCCAAAATATATGATAAGTAATGTGAAGTAGGAAGAAAATATGCAAAGGGAAAAGGGAAAGAGTGGGTAGAGTAGAAGAAAGAAGGGAAAGAAAAACCTTGGTCGTCAGCAAAAGGAAACAAAGCTCATGTGTACAGGGGGTGGGGAGTTGCAGAGAGGGGAAGGAAAGAGGAAAAATGAGAATCAAGATGTGTCACGCACAGGTACAAGTTCTTAATGTTAAATGTGAGCATATTGTATGTATAAAATGTATCGATAAATAAATAAGAGTTGCAACATTTACAAATTTGTAGATATATACTTTCTCTGGTATGAGAAGCTGAAGTTGTAAATGAGTTCTAGAATGCATGATAGATATTGTGAAATAGTACATTTTCAAAGGGAAATGGGGTTTAGGGATAAATAATGAGGGCAAAGAAAAAAATCGATGGTAAAAAAAAGGAAACAAAGCTTGCGTGGATGGGGTTGTAGGGTGGGTAGGGGAAGGGGAAAAATGAGAATTGTCATGTCATATACTGGTACAAATTCTCAATGTTGAGCATGATCGTAATGTGTATATATAATGTACCAATAAATTAAATAAGTCAAAAATAAAAAAATATGTAACTCAAATGCAAAGCACAAAGGATAGCACAGTGCTTTGAACTATAATATTTTTCACAGAGGTGTGTGTTGGTAATACTGCCGTTACTTTATGTGCAACTGACACTGAAAAAAATAAATACATTGTGAGGAGCTGGAGATTTAGCTCAGTGGTTCTGGCACCTGCCTAGCAAGCACAAGGTCCTAAATTTGATCCCCAGTTCCACATACAACAATATAGGGCATAGTGACTCATGCCCACCAGCAATCAGTACCACACATCACAATGCCGGGCACGGTAGCTCACACCTTTAATCTCAGCACGGAGGAGGCGAAGGCAGGAAGATCGCTGAGTTCCAGGCTTGCCTGGGCAACACAGTGAGGTCTATCAAGTAAGACCCTCTCTCAAAAGTTAATTAATTACATCATGAACAATTAAAGTCAGATTTTGCTCATGGAAAATAATTGCAAGAGTTAAGGTGAGAATAAATCATGCAGAATGATGAAGATAAAATGGTGACATCAGCATTGTTCAACGATAGAATGACAGAGAGAGAGAGAGACAGAGACAGAGACAGAGACAGAGAGAGACAGAGACGTAGGTAAATGTGAATGCATACTTCACAGGTTTCTCCATTGACAGTGTCTAGAAGTGTGGACGATCTAGTGGCAGTGAGCCCACCTAATCCTCAAGTCTTCATCTCTTAGCAACATCCTTTAACAAAATACACCTATGTCTTTAGAGAACTGGGTGATTCCAAGATCAAGACAGAGAAAAATGCAAGACGGCCTGGAATAACTTCTGCTGTCCAGGACATCATACTGAAAGGGCATTATTCTGAGCAAGAATACATAATCATTAAAACTGGGGCAATCTGAGCAATCAAGCAGGTCACGGTGATGAATGACAATGCACAGGGTAGAATAAATGATGTCTTTCTGGTATAAATGTATAATTTAACAAAAGTTAGAAAGGAAAATAATTTCTTCATTATGCTAGAATACCAATCAAATGAACTGGAAGTGATAAATATATTTTTTTTAAATCACCACTCTGGGAATGCCGCAGTACTAATCATTCCAGGCAAGAATCTTTCATGGATTTTAAAACTAATGGTAAAAGATCATGTGGAACAGTATATTTTCATCATTTTATAGCACTTCCCCCATAAGATAGTCACTCCTAATAAAAATAAAAAGAATGATCTTACAGTGGAAAAACCAGGCCACTAGCACCTTAGCCACACGACATAGTTAGGAGTACCATTAAGCACAGGTATTACTATGATGTCTGCCATGATGGGTTTCACCTTGAACCTTCCCTAAGGCTCATGTTCAAGGCTTGGGCCTCAGCTGCTGATACCACTGAATGGAGGTAAAGCTTATGTAGGAGGTGGGATGTAGCAGAAAGACATTAGATCCCTGGGGCTATCCTCAAGGGAATAGGGGGACCTAGCTCCTCTTCCTCTCTTTCTGTTTTCCAGACAATATGAAATGAACAGATTTATGCCTCCCACCTCCCACCATGATATGCTGCCCTGCCACAGGTTTAAAAGTGATAGGGCCAGCTGATTTGGGGGGGGGGGCAAAGTAAACTTCTCCTCCACATTAGTTATTTATCTCTCTATTTTGACACAGCACAGGGAATTTGACTAACACAAGTTAAAGGGGCATCATGCAATTTTAGTGGTATTCTTGCCAAGAGTATATGAGTTCAATCTAATCATGGGGAAATATCAAACCTTCCTGAATTAAAGAATTCACTCTCAAACAGTTCTGCAGTTGATACTGCATAAAAACGTAAAGTGAAGAACTGTTCAAGATGAGAGGAGATTACAGAAACATTTGGATATCTATAGATTATTTATAGCATTTTCATTTTCCTGGTTATGAAAATCAAAATGAAAGGATTTGAACGAATGATACGTTGGAATTCTTTGTACTACTTTTGTAAGCATGGGATAATTTAAAAATAAAAACTTTATGAAACAAAAATTAAATTAACATTTTAATTTAAAAACAATTTATCACTAGAAATAGAACTTTTGCTTGCAATTCCCTTAAGACTTAAAACTTGTAAATCTGTCTTCCTATTTTCACACATTTGAATTTTCGCATGGTTTTAGAAGCTTATTTTGTAATTACTTGTGATAATCTCTAGGGTAATAGAATCATTATCAATGACTAATTGAGTAACACTTTTTTTACAAGTACAAAGTTAACAGAGAATTTAATCTGCCGACTACGACTGGAATAGATCATTCCCATTATAATTTAGCATTGATTGTAGCTTTTTAGGAGGCGGATGAAAGGGGATAGACATTGGGGATTGAAACCAGGGTCTCTTGCATGTTCAGCACATGCTCCACCCCGGAGCCACACGCCTAGCCCTGGTCACTGGTTTTCAAGGTTGAGATAACTGAAACCAGGGTCTCTTGCATGTTCAGCGCATGCTCCACCCCAGAGCCACACGCCTAGCCCTGGTCACTGGTTTTCAAGGTTGAGATAACTCCAGAATTGATTGTGGAAAGCTGGTTGCGATGCAGATTGCTTGGCTTCTCCTGCAGAAATTTCTAAGCAGTAGGCCTGGGATGCAGGCCACAGAATTTTCATTTCTACTATGTTTCTTGGTGAGGGTGACAGGGCTAGTTATTTATGATTAGTTTAAGCCTCCTTTACTGACTTACATACTCTAAACAGGTCTTTTTAGAATGAATATAAAAATAAATGTCATAAAAACTTAAGTTTATTAGTACAGAGAACAGAAATTTTTGTTAATCCAATCATTGTATGTTTTTACGTTTAATGACTGATCAAGCTTCCTTCACCTGCCTCCTTCTCTCTTTCTCCACAGTAGTGCAGCACAGATAGCTTTTATTGCCTTTCTTCAGAAGCAGCAATGATATCTGTGATGCTGTTTTAGGAAGGAAAACACATCATTAATGGATTTTGATTTTACATCTGATATGTAAGGTACTTGGAAATCTTTACTCACAGTCATACATCACGAAAAAATGTGGTTACACTTAAAATCAATGAGTTTCTTGCACCCACTAGAAAACTCGATTTGGACACCACAGTCTTGGGGGCTTCCCACAGACTCTCGATGTTTTTCTTCGAGGATCTTTTTAGGTTTTCAGGATAAAGATTTGAGAAAGGTATCCTTGAAAGTCTAGGAGGAGGTGGGAAGAGCAACCATTTTTAATGTGCTCAGAACCTTCTTAAAACAAAAATTTGTCCTCCAGAAAGAAAGAAAACTAAAAAAGGTATTACAGAAACCTCATCCTCCATGGGAAAAGTTAGGTCCTGGGCTGTCCTCATTCCAGCCCTCTCTCACTCGGCGGTGGGCAGGAACGCAGAAGAGACCCGGAGCTTCTAGGAAACACTCAGACATCTGGGGAAGGGAGGAGGCGGAAGACGAAACCAAACTCTGTATCACTGCACGATGCTTTTGACGGTGATCGCCTCAACATCGCAGCTGAGAAAAACACTGGGAGAATGAGAATACATCCTCTCTGTAGAAAAAACAGGAAGAAAAACACATAAAGAAGAAAAAATTATCAACATTGAAAGAATAAAAAGCCACCAAGCTAGAATTTTTTAAATTTTTTTAATTGGTACATTTTATTGGTACATTATATATAGACATCACAATTACACTCCACATTGAAAAATTTGTACCAGTATATGCCACAACTTAGCTCTTATTCTTCCCCCTCCCCTACCCACCTACCACCCCCCCACCCCATGCCCTATGGGAAGGAACTACTTTTCCAATAGTTCCTCAGACAAAGAATTCTTTATCTAGAAAAAACTTTTAGTTAAAAGTAAGGAGAAATAAGTTTTTTTCAGGTAAACAAAAACTATGGTAATTCATATATCAGTAGCTCTTCCGTGGAAAAATTATTAGAATAAATTTTTGATCAAGAAAGAAAATCTCAGGCCTATAAATTAATGTTAGAGGAAGAATAAGTGAAGGTAAAATAAATTATTTTCTTTGTCTTATTCTTAACTAATCTTAATGATAACTTGCTTAAGGAACAGAAATAACAATATATTGAGGTATTATGCATATAGATATGTGAAACAAATAAGAACCATGTCATGAATGTTGGGAGGGAACGGTTGATGATACTGTCATAAATTAGATGTATACCTGCACTAAACATGAAGTGCTATATTTGAAGTAGTCTTAGATTACTTTTTTTTGCAAACAATAGAGTTATCAAAAGTATTTCAAAGAAGTGTAATTAATATAGTAAGAAAATAAAATGAAATCATAGAAGGCTTAAAATTTTAAAAGGAATAAAAAGATAAGAGAGAAGATATAAAATTGCAATGAATAGAAAACAATGATAGATATTAAACTAGTTATATTATGAATTACTTGAAATGTAGATATCCAAATATACCAAAGGACAGAAATTGAAAATACAATAAAAATCATACATCAGCTTTAAGAAAGCCTCTTTAAAACAAAGCCACAGGTAGGTTAACTTTAGAGTATGGTGTAAAATAATCAATTTGATCATTTGAAAAGAGGCAAGCTGAAGTATGAACGTTAATTTTTTAAATTGAGTTATTTATTTTTATGTATTTTATGTACATCTCACAATCACACACAACGCTGGGGAATTTGTACCAGTATATGACACAAGTTCATTCTCATTTTTACCTACATCTCTGCCCACCCACACATCCCCACCCCCTATACACATGCACTTATTTTCTTTCAGAATCATATTTATTCCTTCCCCTCATTATGTTCCCACACTAAATTCCCTTTGGAAATTTCCCAGTCTACAAAAACTGTCATACCTTCTAGAGCTCATTTACATCTACAGGTGTTCATATCAAGGAAAAGATCTGGTATTTGCATATCTGTGATCAATTTATTTTACTTATTAGTGTGTCCTCCAGGTGTATCCATTTGCATATAAATGAATGAATCTTGTCATTCTTTATGGCAGAGTAATACTCCACTTTTTAAAAAAACCACATCTTCTTTATACAGTCCCCAGTTGATGGGCATCTGGGTTGTTTCAAGATTGGCTATCACCAACTGAGCTGCTATGAACAAGGGTGTACATCTTTCTTTTCAATGTGAGTTTTACAATCCCTTTGGATATATTCCTAGCAGGGGGATAGCAAGGTCAAATGGGACCTCTAGTCCTGGTTTTCTGAGGAATCTCCAAAGTTAATTTCTGATAAAGTTTCCTTTTTGGTTGGAGCACTGGGATTGAATTTGGGATCTTGTATCTGCAAGGCAGGCGCTGGAACAACTGAGCTAAATCCCTGCCTGATTTTTATATATTAGACTTTGTATTGGTAACTATCAGCAGTACAGAGAACCATTATATAATACTAGTGGGGTCAAATCCCCAAGAACACATAATAATCTTAGTACGTAGACCCCAAATGCATGTAGGCTAAAAATGAAAGGATTGAGTGAAAAAATAGACAAATCCACTGTTACTGTTTTTCACTCCAACTTTTTTCCCCTTAATTGATAGAGCTGGCAGAAATCACTGAGACTCTAGCTGACCTGTAAGACACCATCAATCATCTGGATCTAACTGACATTTATAGAATATTTCATGAAACAACCACAAAATAGACATTCATCTAGCACACATAGAACACGTACAAGATGGGTTACATCCTGAACCAAAAGGGAACTTTACAAACTTTCAAGTATAAAAATAATGCAAACTAGGCTGGAGATTTGGCTCAATGGTTCTGGCGCCTGCCTCGCAAGCACAATGGTCCTGAGTTCGATCCCCATAACCACATACAACACTGGGCATGGTGACTCATGCCCACCAGCAATCAATACATCAATACCACATACCACAGTGCTGGGCATGGTGGCTCACGCCTGTAATCCCAGTACTTGGGAGGCAGAGATAGGAGGATTGCTGAGTTTGAGGCTTGCCTGGGCTACATAGTGAGCTCAGGGCCAGCCTGAACTACAAAGCAAGACCCTGTCTCAAAAAAAAAAAAAAAATACAAACTATATCCTCAGACCACATAAAATTAAATCAGATATCAATAATAAAAAGATACCTGGAAAATCTAATTTTAAAGTTCAAAACAAATATTGCTTGAGTTAAAGAAGTCTTGAGAAAAAATTTTTAAAAATCTTTGAGCTGAATGAAAATGAAAATGTTTTGCCAAAATTTCTGACATTAACAAAAAGAGTGCTTAACATGAGTTTAACATTTATTGAATATATTAGAAAAGAAGCTCTAAAAACAGTAGTCTAATCTTCTGACTTTGGAAACTAAGAAAAGTAAATTAAACCCAAAGAAAAGACCTAATACACAAAATGATTTCTATTCAGTCTTTTACTGAAAGTACTATTTGGTGTAATAAAGTAAGAAAAATGGTTATGTGCAAATGGAGACACCTGGAGGATACACTAATAAGTGAAATAAATAGATCACAGATAGGCAAATATCGGATCTTCTCTTTGATATGAGCACCTGTAGATGCAAATGAGCTCTAGAAAGTATGACAGTTTTTGTAGAATAGGAAATTTCCATAGGAAATTTGGTGTGGGAATGTAATGAGGGGAAGGAATAAATATGATTCGGGAAGAAAATAAAAGAGCCTGTATATAAGGGGTGAGGAGGGATATGGGTAAAAATGAGAATTAATTTATGTCATATACTGGTACAGATTCCCCAATGCTTTATGTGATTGTGAGATGTATATAAATTGTACAAATAACGAATTCAATTAAAAAAAAGAAAAATGGTGAAAGGGTCAAAACAAGCAATACTGTCAGCATTTCTAGAAGATGTTAATTATATAGAAAAGCCTAAATATTCTACAAATTAAAACTATTGCTGTAAATGGGTAAGTACAGGAAGGCCTCAGAATACAATCAAAATACTAAAGTCAATTATTGTTCTATATACTAACAAAAATAGAATTTGACATTTTAAAATACTGCTGACATTAATGTAAAAATAAAAATATGTATAAATTTAATAGAGTATCTATAAATCTGTATGTAGCAGTGTACAATACTCTAATGAAAGTAATTCAAGAAGATCCAAACAAATGAGATGATATTCTATGTCCACAGATAACGTTTGAATGTTTTTAAAACGTTAATCCTTTCTAATCAAAATTCCCCCAATCTATTTGTGAATATAAACAAGGTGTTTCTGAAGTTTCTATACGAGTATAAAGGCACTTGAATACCCAACATAATACTGAAGAACAAAGTTGGAAGACTTACACTATCTGATTTCAAGATTGTTATCTTTATATTGCTCATTATTCATACATTGGGTTTCTCATATAAGAGAACTCATGCAATATTTAAGGTCGTGTTCTGACTTATTACATTGAACATTAAGGTACCAATTTCATACAAGGAATGTAAACATCACATATTCAAAACATGTAACAAAATAGAGGAAGGATATCAAGAGATGGATGGAAGGGAAATGAAAAGGAATTGATAAGAAGGGAATTTAAGTATATTTATGAACATGTACCAATTTCCTACAATGAACATAAACACTATGTACTACATACATATATTAAAAATAAGACAAAAAGACTGATCACATAGCAAGAATAGTTAAGAGAAGTTAGTTTTGGGCCGGAGGGTTAGCTCAGTGGTTCCGGCGCCTGCCTCGCAAGCGCAAGGTCCTGAGTTCAATCCCCGGTAACCACATATAATGCTGGGCGTGGAGACTCACGCCCACCAGCGATCAACACCGCATACCACAATGCCGGACGTGGTGGCTCACGCCTGTAATCCCAGCAC
>PVIC010052128.1:0-12268 GCA_004025085.1 Thryonomys swinderianus | reverse complement strand
GCATCTCGAAGCCTTTCTTCTCCGTAGGCTTCATCCTGGAGCATTTCAAACATGATTCACTTCAAAACCCTGGCTTCTGCTATGGCTTTTGCATGCCACTTTCCAATGCCCCAGGGGCGCTTCGCTGATTAACACAGCAGACTTCGAATCCCGTCTTCTCCTGAGCCGCCCTGTAGCTAGTTGCTCCTTTGTTTTTTTTTTAAATTGAATTATTTATTATTATATTTTATATACAGATCACAATTACACTCAACATTGGGGAATTTGTACCAGTGCATGATATAAGTTCATTCTTATTTCTCCCCATATCCCCAACCACCCATAACCCCCACCCCTTACATACATGCTATTTATTTTTCTTTCCAAATCATATTTATTCTTTCCCCTCATTACTTTCCCCACCACATTCCCTTTGTATATTTCCTATTTTACAAAATCTATCATATGTTCTAGAACTCATTTACATCTATAGGTTCTCATACCAGAGAAAAGATACTGTATTTACATATCTGGGATCTATTTATTTCACTTATGAGTGTGTCCTCAAGGTGTATCCATTTGCACTTAAATGAATGAAGCTTGTTGTTCTTTATGGCTGAGTAATACTCCATTTTATAAAAATAACCCCACATCTTCTTTATCTAGTCTTCAGTTGTTGGACATCTGGGTTGTTTCCAAGACTGGGCTATGAACATGGGTGTACGTATGTCTTTACAATATGAATCTTTTAATTCCTTTGGGTATATTCCTAGTAGGGAAATGGCAGGGTCAATGGAACCTCTAATCCTAGATTTCTAAGGAATCTCCACACTGATTTCCACAATGGTTGTATAAGTCTACAATCTACCAACAGTGGAGAAGGTTCCTTTTCTCCCCATAGCCTCGCCAGCATTTATTGCTGGTTGATTTCACAATAGCAGCCATTCTTTTTGGAGTGAGATGAAATCTTAGTGTTGTTTTCACCTGCATCTCTCTTGAAAGACCAGTCATGTTGAACATTTCTTCATATGCATCTTGGCTGCTTTTACTTCTGCCTCTGAGAAGTGTCTGTTCATTTCAGTTTTGAACTGGGTCTTTAAATTTGGGGGACTGATTTGTTTAAGTTTTTTTATATATTCTAGATAGTAGCCCTTTGTCTGAGAAACAGCTAGTAAAGACTTTTTCCCATGTTGTTGGTTGTCTTTTAGTGGTGGCAGTGATTTCTTTTGCTGGGCAGAAGCTTTTTAGTAGGATGAGATCCCATTTGTTGATTCCTTCTGCTAGTTCTCATGCTATAGAGGTTTTGCTCATGAAGTCTCTGCCTAAGCCAATGTCTCCAAGAGTTTTACCTAACCTGTTTTGCAGCAGGTTTATCATTTCTGTTTTAATGTTTAAGTCTCGAATTCATTGTGATTTTAGTTTCATACATGGTGAAAGAGACAGGTGTAGCTTTAGTTTTTGGCAGGTTAAAGCCCAGTTTTTCCAGCACCATTTGTTAAAGAGGCTGTTCTTCCTCCATTGAGAATGTTTGGCTCCTTTGTCAAAGATAAGGTGGCTTTATGTATCTGAGTTGTTTCTGGATCTTCTAATCTATTCCACTGGTCCTTGGGTCTGTTACTTTGCCAGTACCATGCGGTTTTTTTCACAGTGGCTTTATAGTACAGTTTTAAGTTGTGGATTGTAATACCCCCTGCCTTGTCCTGGTTGCTTAGAATTGCTTTTGCTATTCTAGGTCTCTTGTGGTTTAAAATGAATTTTTGTATTATTTTCTATGGCTCTGTAAAGTATGGTATTGGGATGTCAATTGGAATTGCATTGAAGTTGTATAGTAGTTGTGGGAATATAGCCATTTTGACAATGTTGGTTCTCCCTACCCAGGAACAAGGGATGTCTTTGTATTTTTTGATATTCTCTTCTATCACCTTTTTCAGAGTCCTATAGTTTTCAGAGTAATGGTGTTTCACCTCCTTTATTAGATTGATTCCTAGATATTTCATTTTTCTGGGTGTTATTGTGAAAGGGATTGACTACCTGGTTTCTCTTTCAATGAGTCTGTTGTTTGTGTAGACAAAGGCTGTTGATTTTTGAGCATTGACCTTGTATCCAGCTACACAACTAAATTTGGCAATTAAGACTAGCAGTCTTTTGATTGAGTTTTTAGGATCCTCTATATACAGAATCATATTATTGGTGAATAATGACAGTTTAACTTCTTCCTTACCTATCTTTATTCCTTTTCTTTGTCTTGCCTAATTGCTATGGCTAATGTTTCCAGCACTATATTGAACAAGAGTGGTGACAGTGGGCATTCTTGTCTCATTCCTGATTTTAGTATAAAAGGTTTCAGTTTTTGCCCATTTAGTATGATGCTGGCTGTTGAGTTATTGTAAATAGCTTGTGTTAGATTGAGATAAGGTTCATCTATTCCGATTCTCTGTAGGATTTTGATCATGAATGGGTGTTGGATTTTGTGAAATGCTTTTTTTGCATCTATTGAGATGACCATATGGTTTTTGTCCTTGAGTCTATTAATATAGTGTACTGCATGTATTGATTTATGTATGTTAAACCAGCCTTGCATCCCTGGGATAAATCCAACTTGATCAGAGTGTATGATTTTCTTAATAACTTTCTGTATTCTGTTTGCCAATATTTTATTGAGGATTTTTGCTTCAATGTTCCTTAGAGAGATTGGCCTGCTATTTTCTTTTTTTTGGTTGGGCGTGGCTGCTCTTCTGTATGGTCTTCTGTCACAGTTGCCTCTGCTCATTACTGATTTGCTACAACCTTCCTTGAAAGTGTAACATAAACCCTGTCACTGTGCCCACTTTTTTCCTCTGTGAGCATGACCTGCAACATCCTCCTGCTGAGGATAAATCTTCTCCATCTCCTTCTCCTTCGTTTCTGTTAACTACTCGATTCCTTCTACATGCCATGTGCCCTGAGTTCAGTGAATTAAATTACTTTTCCATCAGACTGGCTAGATCCAAACTTGGTTCGCTAGCTGAATTTACACAAAATACTGCTTAATGGAACAGCGAGGGTAATATCAGTCCTTCCCACAAGTTTATTGTTGAGATGAAAATAGCCAGCATATTTCAAGAGTGTAACAAATTGGTAGTTGCAGAGTGAATGATTATGAAATGCTGCTGACAAAAGCAATAGGTGACTTTTTCATTTTGGTTGTGGAATTCAGTTTCTAAGAAGCGTTTTAAAGAAAGCCCTTCCAGCATCCAGAACTTCTATATTTATGTTTTCTATATCTTCATATCTGAGCCTGAATTATTTATAATCTCATCACAGTTCTACCAATGAGGCCTACCTGTTTCAATATTGTCTCTGCTATGTCTCTTTCTGACACAACCACTTACTAATCTCTCTTCCCAACTTTCTCTGAGTATGTAAGAATCCAAGGAGTGAAAATTTTGCTATGCTTCAATCACATCTCCCATATTACTCTGACTTGTTTCGAGATCTTCACCACCTGTCATAATATTGCAATAGGTGTTTGTGCCTGAAGACTTCAGCCACTAAATCCATTCACTGTAATTGGGTCAATTCTTATTGACTACATATTGGTCAGACGTTGTCCAAGGCCCCTGGGAGGCATCAGCAGACAAGACATATGAGCTCCTTCTTTTGAGTCTCCCCTGCCCTGTGCTGGGCTCCGTCCTCCCCCACAGCAGGCACCTGAAGCTCCTTATCTTGGAGCCCAGTTGTTTTTTATTTCAATTATTAAAAAAAAACTATACAAGTGACTGTGATGAGATGAAAAATATTCCTAGCATCCCTTACACAGCTCTCAATCATCTTCTTAAACCACTGTTTTTCTCCAGTTACTTTCTTCTCAAAGAAAGGACTGTGATTCTTCATTTGTCAGATCAGTCATAACTTGCCTTTGTTGAGTTCTTATTCTCATCTCCCTGCATAAATACAATCTTCCCAGCCCATTCGTGTGTGTGTGTGTGTGTGTGTGTGTGTGTGTGTGTGTGTGTGAGACCTGAAGTCAAATAAGGGAAACTCCAAGAACAGGAAGCATGTAGCTGGGAGTTCTCATCAGGAGAAACACTTGTACTTTGCCCACACAAGACCATGTTCATCTAGGCGAGTCTTCCACTTCTTTCTTTTAAAGGCCTGGAAAAGAGCTCAGGGAGAGAACAGTGGGGATGTTATCATGTTTTTCCAGAATCCTGAGAGCAAAAAAGAGGCTGATGATCCCTGGAAATGTTTGCAGAGATGAGAGGCTGGCTGGCTTTGCCTGGGTGGGCACGATGAAACTAGAGAGCGGGAGTGGCAGCCGCCCACAGGCTCCAACACACTTGAGATAAAGTGAATACCATGGCAGAAGCTCTACTTATACTTTCCTCAGAGAGACTTGCTCAAAAAAACCCACCTGCCAGGAGCTGGAGGTTCCAGCTGATAGAGACCTCGCTGGGTAAGCCACATGAGCAGGAGGGAGGGAGGAGCCACAGCCAGACAGCTGGGGGACATTGCAGAGAGCAGGACGCAGTGCAGAGAGAGGTCATCGCTGCTCCTTTCCTCTCTCGCCTGCAACCCAGAAGTTCCCCGAGCAGTGAGAAGAGGAAGAGGAAGAGGAGGACAGAAAACGCTGCACTGTGGCACCCAGCTCGAGAATGTCTGAAAGCCCGATTGGGACCAGACCCGGATGACAGAATGAGAAATCCAACTTGGCTTCATCTCCAATATACCACTGTTTATTTCAAACCTAACGATGACCAGAAGGGCCCCAAGATTTCTCTCAAGGTTTTGTCCAGAGAGATCAAAGACAGAACCGACAGAGTGGGTTTACAGTGTCGTTACTGAGCATAATTAAGTTGTTTCCCACTCTGTACCCTGCCAAGTCCAGCTCTTTCAGTAAAACAGGCACAGATGTTCACAGCTTTCTTGATCATTTCATTTATCCCATGGAATAAAGGCTGCACACGGAAGGAACAGACGCTCCACGGTTTCTTTTGAACACTCCCTACCCCAGAGCTCAGGAAAAGCTTTCTAGTAGCCATTTTGTTCAGTCTTATTGAGAGTTCGCTCCCAGGATTCTCCTGTGGGTTCGACTCAGTTGTTCACAGAAGTATTTACTGTGAAGAGCTCGCGGCCCTCCCCAGATGCGCTCTTCCCAGGCGGCCGTGCTCCATTGCCAGAAGAACTCAAGCGCTCCTTTTCTCTTGCTCTTCAGGAGGTGTGTTCACTGAACAGCCAACACGTCTGACTCCAGTTGGGCCAAAGAGAACCATAGTCCCCCGCTTGTCATTTGAACACATCCTGCGAACAGCACATTCATCCTCAAGGACTGTGCGGTGCATTATAGCACCGCTGCAAAACATTAAATTCTCAACTCTGGGAGAAAATCTATTCCTTCACATGGTGCCAGATGAGTTTCATTAGACCACAAATCTACTCACCTTAGATGAAGAAGTCCCTCCCCCCCCCGTATCCCCATCTCTGGGATTATGTGCTGCTCTCTAGGAAGAGGTGTGGAGTCTCAAGCACATTTATTTCCTTCAAAGACCATGCCTCCTTGTGGATTATTATTCTGAAATGTCTGTGAGAAAGTCTCTGGGTTTGCCTTTCCTCAGTTTCTGCTTTTAGGTTGTAGAGTTCCCCATAGAATTTTGCACTTTATACATATTTTCTATTTTCCATTTTTATTTTATAAATGATTTCCTGGGAATTTATCCCTGTCCCCACCTGTTTCTTTTTTCTTTTTATTACAATTTGCCTTCCTCTTTTCCAGAAAGAGAGGCGCAAAATAAATTCTTTCTACTTATACTCCTTTAATTTCAAAATGAGGTGGTTCAAATGAACTCAGGCAGGCCTGTTCCATTTTATCACCTAAAAGGAAGTTGGATTTAGCTATGCATTCTTTTCGGCATTAGGTCAAGAACAGATGTGGGCTTCACTTTCTTTGTTCTCTCGAAGGGAAGGAAAGACATCGTATTCTTTTAGATTGGCCTGTGAGAGAGCTTTCATAAATTAGCCTGTCTTTCTCTCTCTCTCTCCCAACCACACACACACACAGTAGAGCCAGCCTGGAGTGAGGAGTGAACAGTCTTTCTCACATAGACCATCAGGAAATAACAAGCCCAGTCAAAGTGAGGAAAGAGATATGATTCTGGGCCCAATATTTGGTGCTCTGTTCTTGTTATTTGGAAATAAACTTATGTATGCATTATAGAAGTGACAGGCCATAAGTTACGAGGACATCAGTTAAGCCGAGAGATGTTTTTGAAATTATTTCTGCTTAATGAGAGAACACGGTGACTCCTTCTGAGTCTCTTTTAGAAGTTTTATGACACTTTCAGTTAGTTCTCACAGTTTGACTAAGACTTTGGATAAAATGACCCTCAGAACTCTCTTCTGGGGCACATGTGCTTATAAACACAGCCTGAGTACATACTCATTTATTGTACCTTAAACATACTGACACCATTTTACTGAGAATCCATTCAGTGGTGAGGACTGTATTTTAGGATATGGCCCTGTATTTTTAAATATAAGTTCTTTGGAAGATTAATACGAAGAATATGTGAAGCCACACAAAAGAGGCTAATTGAAGGATATGGTTGCTAGTTCCAGGGCTTGTATCAGTGTGGTCCAGAGAAGATGTAAGCTGAGTCATATTTACCTTTCATATCTTTCTTTATGACCATTTTTCTACCTCTTGATGCACAAGAGATCATGCCAGACCTTAGTGGCCCAAACCAAAAATTATTAATGTAACCGGAACTCAGCCAGGTGGTTCCTCAGTTGATGTGAAATGTGGCCTTTCATGCATCCTGATTTCACTGGGAAGCAACTGACGTCTCTGACCTATCTCTTTCTGTTCTGTCCTTCCTCTGTGATATCTCCACAAGGTCTCTCTGTGTGGTCTCTCCAGCGAGCAGCTCAGAGTTCAAGTAGTCAAGAACAGAAGTAGCAGGATTTTAGGACTTAGAAGTGCCTGCTGTTTAGCCTGTTTTAGGGGTGCATAAGGATATGGATACTTGGAAGTATGGTTCACTGAAGATACCAGATTATGACAACACACCCTAATTTAAATGAGATACTGTGAAAGAAGCAGTCAGCTAGCCTGACAATACGTAAAAGCATGAGAACAAACCTGAAATGGATTTATTCACTCATTACAGCCTCTGTATGAGAGAAAGACAAGAAAATCCAATAATCACAGCATATTTCTTGGTTTTGGGAACTGAAACTTGGTTTCAACAGAAGAAATGAAATTTTATTTTTTTGTTTCCAGCTTTTCTACAGAATCCATGAAGTAGGATTTATGGCTACATAATTATATTTATAAAGAGAAATTTCACGTAAACATTTTCAAAGATAATTTAATTAAGGACAAAAAGAGTAAGACTAAAGGTAGTCTCCTAAACATCTTTCACTATATCTACTGCATTTCATGATTCTAGGACAGTGGGAATCTTCAGATTATAGGATAGTTGGTGTCTATTTTAACTAGTGATGTAGTACATTATTATTGTGATCATTATTATAATTGGTATTATTATCATGCTAGTTAATAGCTATTTGATACAGTCAGAGGATAAATAGTGAAAATAAACAACCAGGCATATAGCTAGCCTAAAGTAGAGTGCAGGTCTCAGTCTCATGAGTAGAAAATTAAGTGTCTCAACATATTATAAAATATCTCACCCTAGAATCAATTGTTTCTTCCATTCTGTGACAAGTAGCCTTGGAAGTATCAGGAACAGTAAAAGGCATGAAGTTTCAATTACAGAAGAATAGCTCATGGTCTCACTTCCCCAGGTAGCTCACTATCTCTGCTAATTCTTTTACTGTGCCTACCTGTAATGCAACTTCATACAAAGATATATATCAGATATATATCTGCTTATAACAGAGAAACAAACAGAATGAACATGTGGAGAGATTTTTTTTAAAGCCAGATAAATTAATACTCCAAAATGGATCAAGTCATAAGAGATTTTGCCATGGATTTTTAGAACAATTTTGCACTATTTCATACAACTCATGATCGGTTGGGAAATGCTTGAAGACTGGAAATATTTACTTGGAACTCTGTTTCCAACAGTATCAGTTTGTCTTTCTGAAGTATTACTCTGTCAGAATTTCTGGACAATGTCATGATAAAGAAGTAGCATTCTGTTTTTACCACTGAAACAACATGTCAAGGTAGTCACTGGATGGTTTTTAAGGTAAAAACATATATATCTTTCTGGCTAAAACAGCACGCTTAGAACAGTTGATATTATTAGCAATCTGAAGTAAACAGTTGACCTGATGCACTGCAGAACAGATGTACAACAGGAAAATAAAATAATTTTCTTTTCTGTAGACTAAAACCCAATGGTACCAATTTTCCACTACATATTTGTATACACATGATATTTTTGAGAATATTTTCCTCTTAATTGGAAGAAAATACTTACTATAAGGTGGTTTTCAATTTCTTTTTTCCTTAATGATTAACACTTAGTAAATACTCAGTTCACTTCTCCTCTCTGTTGTCTGTCTCCAAGAAGTTCTGACTAACTATATCATGAAAAAATAGGATACAGTCGATAGGGAAAATTGCTAATAGAAAATTCTCTTTAATTCTGACATTTGTTTTTTGTAACACCTTTAAAGATCTACAGATGCTATATTTAATCAAACATTTTTATCTGCAGAATTAAACTGGAAATTGCTTGCTAAAATGCCTAGTTAATAGCCCTTTTCTTTCCTCACAGCTAGGAAAAATCTCATTTCTGAACAGAATTAACTAGAAAATGACAATTCTTAGAATTTATGGCTCTTTTCCTAGTTTGTATCCAAACCCATCTAAGCTTTTTCTGATCAAATTGAATAAAAGCAACAAGATTTACAGTCAATCTAACTTCATTCAAAGAATGTATTTAGGCCAGCTGGTACTTATAAAAGGAAAAGGCATTTTCTTGTCTTCTTTTCCATTTTCTTAATTATGGAAATCAGGCTTGTCTTTATTCTGTCAAGATTTAATGCTCCTTTTTCAATACATGAACTAAAGGTGCTATATTAAAACATCATTTAGCTTTTACAGGAAATAAATATTTATAAATCATTTGGTGTTTTATGACATTTTTATATTTTACTTAACTATATTTTAAAAATAAAATCTCACCTACTACTCAGAAAAAAGTCCAGAAGGATGTGAACATTACAAAGTGCTCTGGAAAGTGGCATTCAGCTCTTTTAAGGATAAGACCAGCCAGAGTACTAAAAGTTCCTTATAGATCAAGAGTTAAGGCAAGAAGGGGGCACCGTCCCTTTCTGGCAGACTGAAGGGAGTGGCGCGGACCCGGCTGCAGGGCGCCTTCTGTTTCTGGTGGACTGAAGGCCGCCCACAGGCCCACTGTATCCCGGGAGCGGCGCGGACTCAGCTACAGAGTGCTGTCCGTTTCCGGCGGACTGAAGGCCGCCCATAGGCCCACTGTATCCCGGAGCTGTGCAGTGAGGAGTCAGGTACGGACCCTGGGCACCATCACCACCGTGGAAGGTTGAGGGCCTCTGCCCAGCCCCAACCCCACTCCGGAGCTGCGTTGTGAGGACCCAGGCCCTAGAGGAGCTGGAGCCATCTCCTGCGTCCCTCCACAGGAGGTGTGCTCCTGGAGCCGCACTGAGACACCAGGCAAAATAAAAAAAAAAAAAGGGGGGGGGGGAGAATCTAGCTTCTATTTTGCCATCTCCTCCTAGATCCCTCTATTCACCTCTTGTCCCCACACCCTCTCCTATCTTCCTGTCACAAGCAATACCCAGAAGTAAAAGATTCTTAGGCTGCCCTATTTCTTCTTCTGTACTATTATAAGAAGCTGTGCAAAGCCTCCAACGGTCTTACAGCATACAGTTGGTACTGTTGTACATATGCCCTTTTATCCTGTAGTACCCACTGGCATATATGAGGTTCTAGGGTATAGGTGATCTTCCTAAATCTGCTAACCCTATTTCATTCTCCTCCTGTCTCCCTACCTCCCTGATTCCCCAGTGACCTTTTATCCCCAAAGGGTTTGGGGGCTACATTTATGATCTGTATGTTGTATAGACATGGCTGATTAATTCTAAATTTTGGCATAGGGACATAAAGATAACTCATAAGCTCAAAGTCTCCAGAATAGAATTTAACAAAACCTTTTATCTTATTTACTGTGTTTAACACTGATATTGGCATTTATTGTATTATGGTAACAAACATGATGTGATTGTTCTGCTTAAATACCTCCCATGATATGTCAGAAGTGAGAACTCTCAAGGGTCATTACAGATTCAAGGAGGACCCCCCAGGAAAGTGCTGCATCCAAAGGGCCCCGGATAATAGAAAGAGACCTGCAACAAACATTGCCATGTCATCAGACAAAGAAGAGCATTAATAACAACGAAAGAGTAGAAATGAGAAAATACACAAAAAACCAGACACAAAGATCACTACCACAGGGAAATTCAGAGAAAAAGGAAATAGGGCAAACTGAAACTCAAACACCAAGACTCTTGGAGATGGTAACTAAAGTGGATCTAGTAAAATGGAAATCAGAACTCATCTCTCAGATCAAAACAGAGATACTGTCCTCAGTGAAAGACATCATTAAAGAAGAGATCAGCGAGATGATAGAATCCAAGATAGCAGAAGCAATGGAACCTTTTAAACAGCTTCAAGCAGAGCTCCAGGGAATGATGAAGGAGAACGAAAGCTTGTGCAGTAGGATGAATGAAGCAGAGAACCGAATCTCAGACCTAGAGGACAGCATAGCAGCCAATGAGCAGGAAAGGTATAATCTATGGAAAAGAGCAAGGGACCATGAGAAATCAATTCAACAGCTTCTAGATGACTCAAAGAAAAATAAAATAAGACTGATTGGAGTACTGAGGAAGCAGGAGACAGTGTAAAAGACATAAAAAAGCTATTGTCAGAGATAGCAACAGAAAACTTCACAGGAAAAGATATAGACATACAGATAAATGAGGCCTATCAGACTCCAAAGCACCATGACATAAAAATAATCTACACCTAGACACATAATTATCAAGGTTCCAGATGTACAACAAAAAATGAAATAATGAAAGCAATGAGAAAAAGGAAGAACATCACCTACAAAGGGAAGCCCATTAGGATCACAGCAGACTTTTCAACACAAATACTCAGTGCAAGGAGAGCATGGAGGGAAGTATTTCAAGCACTGCAGGAAAACAACCTCCAACCTAGACTGTTGTATCCTGCAAAACTATCTTTCAGAATAGACGGGGAAATAAGATACTTCCATGACAAAGAGCACTTGAAAAACTTCACAAATATGAAACCTACACTCCAAAATATCCTAAAGAACATCTTGGAAAAAAGCCCAGGAAATTCCATACCCACAAGACCCAGGAGAGTGAATTCATTGGGATAAACAAGAAACCAAATAGAAAAGGGGAAAAGCAAAGAAGAAAAGAACCAAGAACAGAGAAACATGGCAGCTCTGAATATGTCCATATCAGTCATAACCATTAATGTCAATGGCCTCAATGGGCTAATTAAAAGACACAGACTAGCAGATTGGATCAAGAAGCAAGATCCTACAATCTGCTGCATACAGGAAACACACCTAATTCAGAAGGAAACCCATTGACTGAAAATAAAAGATTAGAAAACAATCCTCCATGCCACAGGAAACTGCAAAAAAGCAGGAGTGGCTATCTTGTTTGCAGATAAAATAGATTTCAAACCCAAACTGATTAAAAGAGATAAACAAGGTCACTATATTCTCGTACAAGGAAGTATCCAAGAGAAAGAAATAACAATCATAAATATTTATGCACCGAACTCTAACGCACCCAACTATATAAAACAAACATTACTGGACATGAAAAGCCAGTTACCATGAATACAATAGTTGTAGGGTATTTTAATACTCCATTGTCACAAATTGACAGATCAACTGGACAAAGAATCAATAAGGAAATACTTGAGCTAAATCAAACTTTGGAGCAAATAGACTTATTAGATGCCTACAGAATTTTTCACCCAACAAAGCAAGAGTATACCTTCTTCTCAGCTGCTCATGGATCATTCTCCAAGATAGATCACATTCTAGTCCACAGAACAAGCTTAAGTAGATGCAAAGGAATCAAAGTTATCCCCTGCATACTATCAGACCACAGTGCCTTGAAACTGGAGCTGAATAGCAGAAGAAATTCCAAGATCCTCACAAACCCATGGAAATTGAACAACACTCTGTTAACCAACCAATGGGCCACAAAAGAAATTAAAGAAGAAATTAAACAGTTTTTACAACTAAAC
>PVIC010052127.1:0-12250 GCA_004025085.1 Thryonomys swinderianus | reverse complement strand
TAAGTAGGCAATGCTTATTAATCCATTTTATAGAAAAATAGATTAAAATATGAAGATTTTAGCAACTTAGTCTCATGTAATAGCTTTATGTGATGCTTGATAAAAACATTCAACACTAATTATCTGAACAGTTTGTTCATCTTTTTAAGGAATGTACGTTATGCTCTAAAGCAACTCCCCAACCTTCAGAGCACAGAGCACAAAGTACAACACCTCAAAGTGTATCTTCTACTATCCTCTACCACTCCCCTCAGAAAGCCCAACACTACCATTTTCAAACAGCTGGGGAGACACTTTAATTCCACGGAGCAATGCTGTTACGATACCTTCAGATTATGAATGATATCTATCCGCTTGTTCTGGCTGTCCTTAAAGTGCACTTGAACTCTGACAGGAAACTCACCCCAGCCTCTTCTGGTCAGGTGAAAAGGAGGCTCTCTAGAGAAAAGCAGATTTTACACATTCACCTATGTTCACGTTCTCATCCTAGAAATTAAAAGTATTCTTAGATAAGATTCATATCCTAAAAATCACTTAGGTTTCCCTATGTGATGCTAAATCAACATGCTGAATTTTGCTAAAAAGCTAAATCCAACTCAAACCTACATTAAACTCCCAATTACTGAATGCTTATAGCGAGGTCATTTTCACAGACTAGGAAACTCAGGGGGCTATGAACATCACACTACAGAGCCAGAACTTTGAGGCACCTGACAGGCAGAGGCTATGTGAGGTCTGTGTTCCTACCCCAGATGTGCAGAGGGAGACAAAACACTGAAACGCACTGCTGGGGATTTAGCTCAAGTGGTACCGCACCAACCTTGGATGCACAAGGGCCCGAGTTCAACCCCCAGTACCAAAAAAAAAAAAAAAAAAAAAAACAACACAAACACTGAAACGCCCAATTGAAAAGGGACAAGTTATATGAAACTGCTACAGGACTTAGAGATCATGTGTTCAGAATATGATCTTCCCCATGTAGTGGCTATGATACAACAAGCAGAAGAGAATGTGTGTAAATATTAGCTTGACTAAAGAATTCTTAGTTGTAATGTAATCTTTGAATGGAAACAAGGGAAATTAATGGAACAAAACTGGCAGTATTACTAGCTGTAGTGGGTATAGGAAGGATCAATATACATATGACTTTTGAATATGGGTGAATTTTTCTTAATACAAAATTTAGAAACCTCAAACTAGAAAGATAGATGATTCAGTAAGGGTGGAGATCAAGAGCACAACCTGAGAAAAGTTAGAGGCAGATTTAGGGTCAGTGAGAAGGGGTCACAGTTACCTTTTAAAAATCATAGTTGACTTCATATACATACAGTATATGAGGTAACTATGATTTTTAAAAGGGTCACAGATGAATAGGGAAGGGTCGATGTAGTGAGATCTGCCATCACTGTGACCTGGGCTGGCCCAGTGCTGAAGACATGGCTCCTGCACTCCCGCACAGGGGCCTCTAGGCGTGGTGGAATAAAGAGTAATTAATGGAAATTCTACAGATGGCAAGTTCGGT
Source organism: Thryonomys swinderianus (assembly GCA_004025085.1). Lineage (NCBI taxonomy): Eukaryota > Metazoa > Chordata > Mammalia > Rodentia > Thryonomyidae > Thryonomys > Thryonomys swinderianus. The sequence continues at coordinate 10,728 of PVIC010052127.1, read as the reverse complement.
CCCTTACATTCCAATGAAGGTAAAAGGATGGTCTACACTCACTTTATGATACATATTAATTACACTCTTTCCAGGCTAAATTTCTCTCACAATAAGTACAATAAATTAGGTATGCTCCTAATTTACGTATAGAGGCTGACTTTCAGCAAACAGACAGGAAGGACTGTAGCCAAAAAGGACAAAAATACCACAAAGCCAGGAAATAGGAACAATGCTTTCTAAAAGGAAATTTCTCCATAACTGTATTTTTGGAAGCAGAAAGGAATCTACCAACAGAGAAGCAATTCTGTAAACCAAAAGATGTTATTGCACACAAGAAAGTTCTACTTCCCTAGACAGAATCCTATATTTCTAGATTCCTCACAGATGAATAAATATATCAGGGATGAAGAAGGAAAAACCAGAGAATCCAGAGCTTTAAAAGAAAAAAAAAAGGCTCTATTAGAAACAGAGACTGAAATAAAACTTCTTTAATTCACTGATTCAAATGGCTAGCCAGTCTTTCAAGATCACATGTAGTGACCTGAATTCACCCCTTCCTGAGCAGGATTTCTGAATAGCTGTTTTAAATAAATTTCCTCTACCTCCTCCAAGATCTAGATATAACATTTGGAATCACAAAAAATAAATTCTTTCTCTACATGAATGACTTTTACGAGAACTAAGAACATTCCACTAAGTTTTTTCAGGATAAACATCGGTCTCTCTCATCAGCAGCAGTAATCACAGTGTTTCCTTGACCCAGACACTGTCTAAAACTCTATGGATCTATTAACTAATCTTTACAACCACAATGAACTATAGACACAGTGAGGTTGCACAATAAACTTGCCAAGGAAATAAGGAATGTGGTCAAGATTCAAACTCAAGCAACAGGCCACAGGTGCCATGTTTTTAACACTAGGCCAGTGCAGGTTCCAGCGCTGGCAGATCTCCCTGGAGAGACCACTCTCCAACCCATGCACAGTGTGGCTCACTGCTGCCCTGCTGGTGCACGACAGAGCATGTCTACTAAGGCAACCTAAAGCTGCATTATGATACTAAGTAATTAGTTTTTATTTTTTGATTCTTTGTAAATATAAAATTAGACATGTGGATCAGAACACAATTTTAATGGACAAAGCTGCTCTAGAGTTCCTACATTTGAGCTAAATGAAAAGAGACACAAATATTCCAGAGAGTCTCACAGGGTGTTATGGGGCGCTGGGCCATTCTCACATCACATGGGAGGCCAAGAGGGCTCCATTTAAGCTTCTCAAAGACCCACAGACCTGTGTGTTTCATCTTTGCAATCCCTGCATCAAGCCCTGAAACTAGCACACAGTTAGTGACTATCTTGTGCCTAAAAGCAAAATTTGCCAACCACAGCTTTTAGGAAGTTGGCTAAGGGTGATCACAACAATTGAACCAAGTACAGAAAGAACTCGCTTATGTAGAATCTGGCCACAGTCTTCACCAGATGTGATGAGATAAGAAGATTCAAAGTGCATGACAGAAACATTTGTGCTCTGATCCCAAAGATTAACCCCCAAGTATCAGGCAATAGGCCTCTCCTATTCATCAAATTAGCTCTGATGTCAACACAGCAAACAGCTTTGAAATCCCGTAAAGAACATAAAGGGAGACGTGCTTGCTTCAGCAGCACATATACTAAAAGACCATAAAGAATTGCAATTAAATCTAGGTCACATGTTAATAGTTTTATCCTACTTTAGAATGACCACACCATATCTGGAATATTAAGTTTGATTCTAAGGAGAATAATTTTACAAACTGGAAGACCTTACAGCCCAAACGGTGAAGGGGTACAAGTCACATGATCAACAACTAAAATATTTACAGATATTCGTTCGGAGACAGGAAGACACAACAGCTGTTCAAGTATCTAAGAGCCACTACATGGGAAAGGTATTATAATAATTCTCTGCCTTGTCACATGCATAGGAGAGCTAACTACTTAGGAGCAAGAGAAGTTTGATCTCTGCTCAACTGAATTAAAAACTTCCTGATAAACACAGGAAGGACCACCTACACTGGAATGGCCCATTTCATGAAATTAAATAATTTATTCAGCATCAAGATCACAAAATAAACATTTACTTTATGCCAGAAACTATGCTAGATGCTAGGATACTCAGACAAGTAAAGCAAGCTCCTAAGCATCAAGAAACTTAAGGTTGTCTTTTTCCAGTGCAAGGGGGTACTGTGCAGGGTATAGAACTCAGGACCTTCAGCTGGCAAGGACGGTGGTGGTACCATCGGACTACAAGGAGGGGGGTAAAGGGAAAGAAAAAATTTGACGGTAAACAAAAATTAACAAAGGTTATGCATATAAGGGGCGGGAAGTTGTAAGGAGGGTAGGAGAATGGGAAAACATGAGAATCAAGATGTGTTATGTACCCTCTATGTTGCATGTGATCATAATGCATATTATGAAATGTAACAATAAAATTGATTTTGAAAAATTTTTTAAAAAAGAAAGAAAAAAAAGATTCAAGGTCTATTAAGATAGGCCATTAAGTATTACAGTAGCTGGATATGGCTACACATGCTGCAGTCTCAGCCACTCAGGAAGCTGAGACAGTAGGATTTCAAGTTCAAGCCCAGCCTGTCAACATGCCAAGAACCTGTCACAAAACAGAATGGGGGCTGGGATATAGCTCAGTGGTTCCAGCACCTGCCTGGCAAGTACAAGGTCCTGAGTCTAATCCCTGATAACACACACACACTCCCAGAATAGAACACATATGTAACATAACATAACATAACATAACATAACATAACATAACATAACATAACATAACATAACATAACGCTAGGAATGTAGCTTGACAAAAAAGTGCTTGCATGAGTTTCAAGAACAGAGTACCAGAAAAAGAAACAAAAGTTTTAATTAATAAAGTACATGTTATATATCAACTGCAGTAACATAGCAAATGACTTCTCCAGTTTTAAAATCAGATGCATACAAGCAAGGGTTTCTTTTAAAATAATATTTAAGGCCAGGGATTTAGCTCAAAGTAGTACTGAACCTACCTTGGAAGCACAAGGGCCTGAGTTCTATCCCCAGGACCACCAAACAAAACAAACAAACAAACAAAAAACAAAACAAAAACCAATATTTAAAAGTTGTAACTTTATTGCTAATACAGTGTAACCCACTTTGAGAAAGGTGTGCAATAATGGTAGGCTGTGAAAACTAACTGGTTGGTTACATGACAGTGGCCAAGCTAAGGAGGTCTGTCAGAGAGGCAAGTATTAGTCTGGAAATAACTACTAGTGGCTATTTCAATGGAGTAAAAGCCCCTAAATTCCATGAAACAAAAGTTCATGTGCTACTAGCAGAGGGCATTGCTGAGGTACACAAGCAACAAGAAAGGTGAAAAGTTTGGAACTGGGGTGACCTTTTCTTTGTACCTCCTCAGACTGTGGCATCCTGGAGAGATTTGGGTATTTTTGTTTTCTGTAAGACAGTTTCACTCTGCAGTGCAGGCTTGCCTTGAGCTCATCATGAAGCTCAGGATGGCCTTGAACTTAGAGCACTGCTCCAGCTCAGCCTCCCAAGTGCTGGGATTACAGGGGCGCACCACCACGCGTGGCTGCAGAGATCTGCCAGTTCTTCCCTGTAGTTCAGTAAAGATTTCTCAGTAAATACAATCTTATATAATACTGTATGGCTTTTTATTGCAAAATTAAGGAAGTGAGGGTATTTTATAAACTGTAATTCTTGCTTTGAGAATGGAGAAATAAAATAGACATTGGTTTGTATTAGTAAATGTTCAGTTTTATGTAAGGAGTTTTTAGTCCCATCTTTTGTAAATCAGTTTACTGGGAGAAAGGAACATGAAGACAACTGAAAATAGAAGTAAAAAATGGAAACAAATCATTTGTACATGGGAAGAGGAGGGGACTTGAGGGAGCAATGAGAAAAAATAAAAATAATTTATATAAAAAATTTATCAATTAAAAATATGCTTAAAATCTGGGTGTGCTAGTGTATGCCTATAATCCCAGCACTTAGTTGACTGAGGCAGGAGGCCAGCCTGGGCTACACACCAAGACCCAATCTCAAAAACCAAAATAGAACAGGGCCTAAGATTAATCTCACCTGCCTAGCAAGCACAGTTCAGTCCCTGGTAACCACATACAACAATAGCAGGCATGGTGACTCACACCCACCAGCAAACAGTACCACATACCACAGTGCCAGGTGTGGTGGCTCACACCTGTCATCCCAGTACTCAGACAGGAAGATTGCTAAATTGGAGACTTGGCTGGGGTATATAGTGAGCTCAGGACCAGCCTGAACTACAAAGCCAGACCCTGTCTAAAAAAAAAAAAAGAAACCAAAATAACCCAAAACCAAAAACTTTATTAAAATACTGTATTCATTTGGACCTAAGATATATAAATTTAGAAAATATATAAATTTAGAAAATATTGTCACTCTATAAGCTACTGTTAAAATTATAAAATACTGTTAACAGCCCAAGCACTCAAGCAATCATGATTTAATATACTTAACTTGTGAAAGGTAGTAGGACAAGGAAGGATCACTGAAGAAGGAATTTCTGACCTGTGTCTTAGGGAAAGACACCTCTGGGGTACAGGTGTGTGCCAGGTCTGGTGTACACATGTGAAGACAGACAACAGGAAGGGATGGTATTCCAGGCCACCATGGATCTCCTAGACAACAAGGCGGTACTAGCTCTACAGGGCATTTCTAAAAGGACTGTGCATCAGGGATAAATCACAGACAAGGTCTTTCCAACACTAATGACTTATTAATTGAACTTTACTATGGCAATAAAATAAATAGCTTTCTTAGGCTCTATCCAGTGAAATACATCAAGAAAATGAAATAAATTTTATTAGTAATAAAAGAGAAAAAAACCTCACTTGCATTGTAAAGTTGCTACATTGATTCATTCTCTTGGATGAACAGAAGAAAAAAGTTCAGTTATCATTTTTAAAAAGTGGTAATTGCTGGGCATGGTGGTGGACAGCTGTAATCTCAGCATTCAGGAGGCTGAAAGAGAAGGATCACTGCCAAGTTTGAGGCCAGCCTGGGCAACAGCCTGAGTTTAAGGCCAACCTGAACTAATAGCAAGACTGTGTCTCAAAAAACTAAAAATGAGTCAGTAAATACATTAAAAAGTAATAATCAAGCCAGATATGGTAGTACACATCTGTAGTTCAGCATTGTGGAATTCTATAAATTAAAACCCAGCCTGAGAATTTAGAGACCATATCTCAAAATAAACTAATTTTGAAAAGGGCTGGGAATATATTTTAATGTGAAGGCCCTGGATTCAATTCCCAGTACTAGGGAGAACAGTTATTAATTCAGGGCAATTCTAACCTATAAACAATGTGATTCCAAAGTAATATGAACAAATATGTACAGGAATGGCCAAAAAAAATTTTTTTAAAGAATAATAAGACTATACACAAGGAAACACAAAATGTGCTCTAAGGCAAAACAAGTAAAATAATACAATGCTGTTATTGGAAATAAATATTATCAACCAAGTCTAGAACCAAATCTATATGTATGAATTTAGTGTGTATCACACACAGAAAGAACAGATTAGTTGTTTTTGAAATAACTATTGTCTGCATGAAGATGAAAAACATACTGGATACATCCACCTATAAAATTCTCATTGCCAAGATGTGTGTGGTAGTATACACCTCTAATTCCAGGGAGGGGAGGCTAAAGCAAGACTTTATGCGTTCAAGGCCTGCCTCAATAACATGGCAGCAAGACCCTGGCTCAAACACCAAACCAAAGTATTTCATTTGCAAGTGGTCCACTAACCATCGACTTTTCCAGCTCCACTCCTCAGATGGCCCTGGGACTTGCAATGCTTGCCACACAAATTTTCACTATCCACCTCTGCTCTTTTTCCCCCTCAGTTTAGAGTAGCAAGTCTGTCATTAAAGTGAGAAAGTCAATGAAGCAAGAGACCTAAGTTTTGAGTAAATAACCTATGTGGATTTCAGAGTCTAAGTCTGAAAGACAAGAATACTACTGGTAGAGACACACAAACTAGGCATTGAAGCTGTTTTTTGTTTTGTTTTTTGAGACAGGGTCTCGCTTTGTAGTTCAGGCTGGCCCTGAGCTCACTATGTAGCCCAGGTAAGCCTTGAACTCAGCAGTCCTCCTGCCTCTGCTTCCCGAGTGCTGGGATTATAGGCATGAGCCACCATGCCCTGCACTGTGATGTGTGGTATTGATTGCCGGGATTACAGGCGTGAGCCACCACTGTGCTATGTGGTAACCCAGTATCAAACTCAGGACTTTGCCCTTGCAAGGCAGCCACCAGCACCACTGAGCTAAATCCATGGCCCTGCTGGAGCTCAGTTTTTTCTTTTGTTTTTTTTTTTTTTTTTGAGACAGGGTCTCACTTTGTAGTTCAGGATGGCCCTAGCTCACTATAGAGCCCAGACAAGCCTAGCTCACTATAGAGCCTCCCCAGTGCTCAGATTACAGGTGTGAGCCCTCACAGCTAGTATGCTGTTTCTGAAAGAGGAGGTCAGGCTTTCCCAAGACTGAGGTTTTGTTAGGGAGAAACAAGCAAGGTGGCCTGAGAAACTCAGATATGACAAGACACTACTCCTTCCCCAGACCCAGTGGTACAGATGTAAGGAGACAGAACATCCCCACTTGAAGAGTGATCTCAGGAGATAGCTACGCTTGGCCTGAAAGACACGAGTGAGGGATGTTCTGATCAGAACAGAGGGCACGGGGGCTTCACTGAGGATTAACTACCACCAGCTCTGCAGCACATTTGACCACAGGGTGTGTGTGCGGTACACCACACAGAGGGCATGAGCCACCGCCACACATGAACAGTGTGGCTGTGAAACAGCAACTACAGAGGGTCACTCTGTGTACAGGAAAAGTACTGTGGAGGCAATTCTGACAGAGAGATTATGGGAAACTTCTAACATTACATATTTCTGGAATATAACATTCTGTGTCAATTCTGTTACACATAAAAAATGTAGAATTTTATATGTACCTCTATATAAACAAATTTAAGTATTTATAGAGGGGAGAAATCAAGTAAATAATCAGTACGGTGACAAATCTGACAGGAGGTGACAGTGCCTGCTTGGGGAGACTGTAATGTACAAGAGGAAAGCAGAGCTACAACCACATGGTGACTAAGAACCATCAGTACGTAAATCATTAATACAAAATTTCCATGGCATTTTCTGAAGTTAAACTGCTTTCTCACACTTCAGTAACTACACTTCTTAGACCACATGGCTCAGGAATGCTCACCTAACTTCCACAAGGTCGTTTGGTTTATAGCTGGGATGAAGGAAGAACCACACTTTTTTGACAAAATGATTAATGCTGGGTTCTCTACGAGAACCACGCACATACACCATCCATTTATGGGTTGACTGGTCATTTTCTTCTCTCTTATCTGGTGGTATATACCTAGAGGGGAAAAAGCAAGGAAACTGAATTCTTTTCTCTTTCAAAATTCTAACAGTAGTAATAAATTCCTACTTAAAATAAGATTAGAATACCAGCAATATTTAGCAGTTCTACCACCCAACCAAACAAAATAGCCAGAGATGATGGGCTCCCTGTCTGGCTTTTTTTTTTTGAGACAGGGTCTGGCTTTGTAGTTCAGGCTGGCCCTGAGTTCACATGTAGCCCAGACAAGCCTTGAACTTAGCAATCCTCCTGCCTCTGCCTCCTGAGTGCTGGGATGACAAAGTGTGAGCCACCACATCTGGCATTGTAGTATGTGGCACTGATTGCTGGTGGACATGACTCACCACGCCCAGTATGTGGTTACCAGGATCAAAAGCAGGTACCTTACGTTTGCTGGGCAGGCACCGGAACCACTGAGCTAAATCTCTGGACCTCCCTGTCTGGTTTTATTAGTAAAGTAAAACTCCCCTTATGAGACAACAAGTGTTGTCTCTTTTCTCTAAAGATTTCATATACAATTGTTACTATCTGTTCATTTAGCCTGGAAAGCAATCTCGGCCTGCTAGATTGCCTGTAAAATGAGAATATCTAAAAAGTAAGGATTAAATATATTTAGTGGTTCAAAGTACTTACTAGCTTTTTCACTTACTGATTCATTTTGATTAAGGTGAATTTTTGTGGGAATTATCAATTTCATAATAGCTTGCCTACTTGTTTTTTTAAAACTGCAGAGGGAATCCCATGGCCTTGTGTATGCTAAGCATGTGCTTGTCTCTAATAATAGTGCAGCATCTCTAGTTTTATCTTCTTTTTTCATTTCCAACATTTATTTGTGATTGCTTTTTTTTGAGACAGGGTCTCACTTTGTAGTTCAGGCTGGCCCTCAGCTCACTATGTAGCCCAGGCAAGCCTCGAACTCAGCAATCCTCCTGCCTCTGCCTCCTGAGTGCTGGGATGACAGGTGTGAGCCACCACACCCGTCACTGTGATATGTGGTACTGATTGCTGGTGGGCATGAGTCACCAGGCCCCACACTGTGGTATGTGGCTACCAGGGATCAAACTCATGACCTTGCACTTGCAAGGCAGGTGCTGGAACCACTGAGCTAAATCCCCGGCCATAGACATGATACTGTTAAAGAGGAACTCTGCCTTCAAGACCTGGTCTGCAACTTTCTGTTTCACCTTTAAAATGTTTCCTTTAGAGCAGGTACATCAACATTTTTAGGAATTAGTTAAGGTCTTCGGACATAACTAGAAGTTGGAAGTTCCTCTAAACTTACAGACCTGATGAAATATGCAAGAGCTCTCGGCTCAGAAATCTTTACTATGTACAGTTTTATTCTAAGTCAAAGATTGGCAGATATACTAAAGCAGGGTCTCAGTCTTCAGATCTGAGTTCACTTTTGAAATGATTACAAGTTTGTGAAAACTATTCCTTGTGACCTATTTTTACTGTGATACTTGGGTAAAAAAGTATACCCAAGTGTTCAGATGAACTGATGACTGCAAATGAGACCTCATCTACCCTGTTCTCAGGTGACAATGACTTGTAAGATTCAAACTTCTTTGGCTTCCTGACAGGATTACTAAAAAAATGACTTCAGGTTTGATTAAAGTCAAAGAAAACTACCACACTTAAATCTCTATTTCAAAACAAAACAAAGGAATTTACTGACCAAACCCAAGATAATAAAAACTAAACTATCCCCAGGAATAATAACTTGGAACTCCTAAGGTTTCTTTCCTACCTATGCCAAAGGCACCCTCATCGTTAGCATCTTCTACAAACTTTGCATGAAAATGTGCTGTCCCTTCTCCGAGGACATGAAGCCAACATCTTCCCGTCACCTCTGGAAGTCACAGATATGGGGCAGGGCTGACCCCACTGCACAAAGCAGCAGAAAAGAGCAAACTGTCCCAGGGAGAAACAGGGGAGATCGATTCAAACTGTCTTTGCTTATAAGTCAGTCTCTGGACCATGGGATATTTTGTAACAGCTAAAAGCTCAGGAAAAGGCATTCCTGAGAAGGAGTGTTAACACACTCACTATGGGACAGCTGTGGACTCCCCAAAGGCACAGGCTGCTGGGAACATATTTGTGCCAAGACTTAGTATAGAACGGACAGCTGAAAATCAGACAATTTACCCAATACTCACTTGGACACATTGCCTACTACTATTGTCTTCTTCACAAAAAGTCGTGAAGTCTCGTCTCCTGTGACATCGGCATTCCGCTGCTCTGTTTTATGGGAACCAGTAATACAAGAAGTGTCCTGAAAGAAATCATAATGGATCTAAATTTTCATTTTGAACTATTTTCAATAGGATAGAAGTTGCAAAATCATAAAAGTTATGGATGAAATTACTCAAAATATTTTGAGGGCCAGAGATTTAGCTCAGTGGTTCTGGCGCCTGCCTCGCAAGCACAAAGTCCTGTTTGGGAGCTAGAGCGGATGGATAAGATCAAAGTATATTATCTGTACATAAGAAAGTGACACAAGAACGCCCAATATTTTGCAAACTAATATCCATTAAAAAAAAAAATGTAGGGCCGGAGATTTAGCTCAGTGGTTTCGGCACCTGCCTCACAAGTGCAAGTTCCTGAGTTCGATCCCAGTAACCACATAGAATGCTGGGCATGGTGACTCACGCCCACCAGCAATCAATACCACACACCACAATGCCAGGCGTGGTGGCTCACACCTGTAATCCCAGCACTCGGGAGGCAGAGACAGGAGGACTGCTGAGTTCGAGGCATACCTGGGCTACATAGTGAGCTCAGAGCTAGCCTGAACTATATACAAAGCAAGACCCTGTCTCAAAAAAAAAAAAAAATTTTTTTTTTGAATTATAAAATTCTCTGGCATTTGGGTATTCCTGATAAAACATGAAAACTTAACTTACTGTGTACTGCACTAATTTATAAAACGTTTGTGTACTGAAATTACATGTGTTAATATTCATATACATCTGCTGTACATTTGCCAACAGAACATGTAAAGATACACAAGAAACTAGTATATTGATTATCTCTGAAAAAAGGAAATGAGGGATGGAGTCAGTGAAATTTTCTTTTCAATGTTCTGGAATAATTAAAAATTTTCACCAGGTGTGGTGATCCATGCCTGTGATCCCAGCACTAGAAGGCTGAGGCAGGAGGATAACTGCAAATTTAAGGCCAGCCTGAACTACACAGCAAAACCCTGTCTCAAAAAACACAGTAAGTCAGGGCCAGAGGGTTAGCTCAGTGGTTCCGGCGCCTGCCTC
>PVIC010052126.1:0-12265 GCA_004025085.1 Thryonomys swinderianus | reverse complement strand
CTGGAGGATATACTAATAAGTGAAATCAATAGATCACAGATAGGCAAATTCTGGATCTTCTCTTTGACATGAACACCTGTAGATGCAAATGAGCTCTAGAAAGTATGACAGCTTTTATAGAGTGGGAAATTTCCATAGGAAATTTGGTGTGGGAATGTAATGAGGGGAAGGAATAAATATGATACATAAAGAAAATAAAAGAGCATGTATAAAGGGGGTGAGGAGGTGTGGGTGGGTAGGGATATGGGTAAAAATGAGAATTAGCTTGTGTCATATACTGGTACAAATTCCCCAATGTTATGTGTGATTTTGAGATGTATATAAATTATACCAATAAAGAATTCAATTTAAAAAAAGAGTAAAGATGTCATTACTCAGAGCAGTACTGCACTTTAGCATATGAAGAAGAGAGGAACACTCAGCTGTCTTTGCATTAATTGCCCTCTCTGACTATAACATTTCGTACACCTCTAGACTTACTTTAAATGTTAATAGGAAAACTTAAATGCCCCCCATGTAGTATTTCTGCTTCCCACTCCTACTGAATTTGTGATTTTTATTTTTCATTTCCATCCCTTCTTTACAACCTCAGTCTGCCTCCCAGAATATTTGTGTAATTTAATGTTTTCTGCCTCATCTGTCTTGAATGTTCTCCATCTATTTTTTTCTTGAATGTTCATTTTCCTCTCTTCTTTGAGGACTGATTTTATAGTAACTGTAAGCAAAATGCTATGCTCTTCTTAATTAATGCATGATCATTAAAAATTAAAATTAAATAAATCAACTGTTTTTGGTTCTGGGCTAAGAAGCTCTTCAAACCAGGATTACATAAAGTCAACTATTAAAATGCTGAGAATTCCCACGAAAACTCTCCCAAGCTTGCACAACTAAATAATGAATGGTCACACTGACAGGCTAAGCTACTTTGTTTTGGTTTCTCAAGGTGGTCATATATCTTGTACTAACTTTAGATGAACGGAAGAAAAAGTGCTTGAAACCAGCTAAATGCAGGTCAGAGTAAACCAACTCTGCTGATAGCTTGCCTTTGAACTTCTGTTCTGTGGAACTGTGAAGACATAAATTTCTCTTGCATGCTTTTCTTCTCTTTTCTTTTTTCAGTACTGGGGATCGAGCTCGGGCCCTTCTGCACCACTTGAGCTAAATTCCCGGCCCTTAATTTCTCTTTTTTGAGACACCCAAGCTATGGTTCATTGTCTCAGTCCACTAATAGAAAAGCTGAAGTATTTTTATTAAACAAATAAGATAAACTTATTACACAACTTTCTGGTCTCTTTATAGTAGGAAAACATTAGCAGTGGACTGAATCCTGGTCTTGGACATCATCATCAACCAAGCCCATTAAATACCCAGCAGATATTATGAGAAATAAATGCTCAATATTAATTAAATGTTAAATATCACTTAACACATTAAATATAGTTAAGGTGCATTGGCAACATGGATCACTTCACTAATGATTCTAATAATCTTTATTGGGAAACAGTGAACCCAAAATAGCACTCAGTGAGTTCAAATGATATATGTGAGTAATTAAAACAGGAATTTCAACAGGGAAAATTTTCTAGAATAACAACAATATGCAGGAATAAAAATGTATGATTTTATGAAAAATAGGATGGTAACAAGCAAGGCTGTTTGAAAAAAACTTATTAAATGTTTAAAGCAATCATCAATTCAATATACTAATTCTTTTAAAAATTATTTTTTCACAGTTGTAATTATTGAGAAGATTGAGCTTTCAAATATTAACTTACTTTCTGAGTTTAACTCTATAGAGTTACATTTGACAAAATACTCTCTAAGCAAATGTAATTTGAGAAACATTCTATGCAAGATTATATTTGTCTTGATGAACTATAAGAAATCTTAAAATTAATGAACTATCAGAAATAGTACTGGGAAGGGGATTTAGTTGAATGATACAGCAGTGCTTAGCATGTGCAACAGTTCAATACATAGCAGAAAAAAAAGAAAAAGAGATAAATAGTAGTAAACACCATCCAAAATTCTCAAATTCTTTAATGCATTGAAAAACTGGCAAATCTAAATTTTGAAAAGATGAAAATAAATAATAGAAAGTTATAAACACTGATGACTCCACTGTCCAGGTCAGTGATGTTAATTAATTAGACTTCCTTGTTTAGAGTACTACTTTCCTAAAAAAAAAATATAGGACCCTAAATTTTAGTAATATTCTAATTCTCTCAACAAAGTCAGAAAAAAATCTAATCTAGAATAACACCTGTATTTCAAGAAATTACTCTTCCTTTTCAGAATAACATTAGAAAGATAAGACATTAAGCCAAGTACTGTTAGACTCAGAATGTAGTATGGGATTTAATATAGTTACCCAAATAGATATCCATTAGCTACTTTTTCTGAATTTAGAACAATTTAAGTAAAATCTCTGTCTGATTGTGTATAGGAGAAATACTGTTTAGCAAGACAGATTTTTTTCTGTGAGTAGAGTATTGTTTTCTACTTGGTACCTTTCAATGTTCAAAATGCTTTCCATCATGTATAATTTATACTCACAGAGGTTAGCAGTCAACAAGGACTAGCATTCTTAAATAAAAAAATGCAAGGTGCAGGCATTAATTTTTATTTTCATTCATATTTATTTATTTGCTTGTTTATTTATTTACTTATTTTTTGAGACAGGGTCTCGCTTTATAGTTCAGACTGGCCCTGAGCTCACTAGGTAGCCCAGACAAGCCTCCGCGAACTCAGCAATCCTCCTGCCTCTGCCTCCTGAGTGCTGGGATTACAGGGGTATGATACCACGCCATCCATTAAGGCATTGATTTTTAAATAAATTTTAGAAAATTAATTTCCTGTTCTGGTCACTTTCCAATTTATTTATGTATTTCCCTCCAAATTAATCTTATATCAGAACATCCAATTTTAGACCTATATCAATATTACCAATGGCACTAGTAAAACTCTAAATATTTTTCATAAGGCAATAAGGCAAAATATAAAAGACTTAAAAATTCTCAGTGTGACGGGCTGAAGATTTAGCTCAGTGGTTCTGGCGCCTGTCTCGCAAGCACAAGATCCTGAGTTCAATTCCAGTAACCACACAGAATGCTAGGCGTGGTGACTCACGCTCACCAGCAGTCAGTACCACATATCACAGTGCTGGGCGTGGTGGCTCACGCCTGTAATCCCAGCACTTGGGAGGCAGAGACAGGAGGGTTGCTGAGTTCATGGCTGCTTGCCTGGGCTACATAGTGAGTGCAGGGCCAGCCTGAACTACAAAGCGAGACCCTGTCTCAAAAAAAAAATTCTCAGTGTATAATGTGATCAGTGTGTAATATAGGTATAAAAGGTACCAGTAAAATCAATATAAAAATTATTCATTAGTAATAGTCTTGAGTTCCACTCAATTAAGGACTACATGGTCATTGTAAAGTTATTTTAAAAGATATTGCAGGGGCCCCGCCTGCAGCTTTCCTGATTCTTGAATTTTGATTCTTGAAGTTTGATGCAGATTTGATATTACACATCTTACAACCACTATCTTAACACAGTTACTAGGCTGAGATTAGCATCCTGGAACTATGGCACAAAATTTGGGATGATTTTTAGCTATTTCATACTATCGGTGAAGGCTGAAAACTTCATTCTCTTTTGTTGGTTTAGGACATTCAAAACAACTTCCATTTTCTTTCATTTCTACTAAAAAATTTCTACTTTCTCTTCCTTTGTCTATTTTCTCCAGGAAAGGTCTTCTTCACCATTCCAAGCTAATCCTCACTATTTATATTTTCAGGTCTGATCTTTCCCCTCATTCCAAGGAAGTATACTACATCAATCATCCTGTCTTGTTTATACCTAAAATTTCTATATCATCTTGTTTTCCAATTACTTTACCAGCCACTTATTAAGTTAGTCCCTTCAGAGGGTATTTACTTAGTAGTAACTTTATGTTGAGCATTGTGCTGGGCACTGGAAATACAAAGATGCTCAAGACAAATCTACTCTCTGCTCAGACTATTTTATAGTGTGGTGGGAAGGTAGGGACCAGACAACGGCGCAAACAGGCTCAAAGGTGGCTTTGGAACAGCAGCATCAACCTCACCTGGGGAAGAATTAGAACGTGGAATCTTGGTCTAAATCTGACTAGAGCCCACAGTGATGGGCAGGGACATCTAATGTCAAGAAACCCTTTCATACAAGAAATAAACAGTTGAAATTTCTAAACATATTTTTAAAGATTTCTCAAATGATTCAAACTTTCCCAATTTATTTTCTCTTTCTCTCAAACTATTCACTATCTCTTGAAATATGCTGGTTTTCTTTCTATTTTATTTTTCCACAATTCTCTCTCTAAACCTGGAATGTTCTACTGTGCGTCTCAAGGTTCCTCTTGGATAATAATTAGCAGTGGTAACAATAACATTAGTTAACTTCGGTCAAATACATGTTATGAGCCAAAGGCTTATCTAAAAGCTTCATAATTACCAGCTCATTTAACACTCGTAACACTGTTTGAGAAAGATGTCATTATTGTCCACATTTCACTGATGAGGTACGGAGTAATGGAAAGGTTAAGTACCAACTGGTCCATTACGGAACTTTCTTCTGTTCTCTGAGTGGGGCACAATACAATTTTTCTGTAACTATTCTTGGAGATTTTTCTCTACTTCACCTAAGAAACATAACTATTTCTCACTAAGGGACGTTTCTATATTTCTCTCAATACACTTCTATTATGCATCCATATCTTTCAGGAATTAAGTATTTCATATTTACTGCACACATTTCCATGAAATTTATGATGCTGCAAGCATTCAAATATATTTTTAGGATTGACTAACTTAATATTTTATATTATACAGTTTTAATAATCAAACAGGCTTTAGAAATAGAAGAAAGAAGTACGACATGGTTTATGTGTACTTTCCAAGGTTGTTGCAATAATGACTTCAATAATTCATCATAAATTGCTTTAGCTGATTTTCTGTTCCTTAGAATGAAATTTAGTCTTAGTACCAACACGCTCCTTTCACAAATCCATTACTGCATTTTAATAATAAATTTTACAACATCTCTTTATGAAATTCAACCAAAGTGAAGGGTCCCGTATCCAGCATGATTTAGTTACTCTGACTGGAAGAAGGTAGTTGGGAGAAAGGAACCTAATCATGTCCTCTAGAGCTCAAAAGCCCACAGAGGGAACATTCAAAGCAATTACAATGCACAAGGTTAATGAGAAGGAGGAGGAGACAAGTTGACCACTGTGGCTCAGGGAAGAAAGAAGTGCCAGCTCTTGCTAGAAATGTCTTCCCATAAGACTGGAACAGCCAGTAGGTGGGGCTTACAAATCCTGAAAGGCTGTAAGGTAAAGGTGTTCATATTCAAGGCAGAATCTGTAAGCTGATCATGGCTGCACAGTGAACAGATGCAGTGAAAGAGAAAAGATGAAATCCATGAAATCATAAATCAATAGAATTTTGCGAAGTTCACAGAGCTTGTGATATTGCCATATCTGCATATTTAGTGTACAGTAAGTTCATAAAGGCATGAGGATCCACTTTGCAGTGCAAATACTATGAGGAAGGTACCCAAAGCTCACAGCCCACATAGTTTAGTTTATGTAGATGTAGCCAGCCTCCAGCTCAATATCTAAATACTCAATAAATATTTTTCATTTCATTCTGGTCTTTAGGAATTATAATACTACAACTTCATATTAGTAGGAAAGGATTTAGACACTGAAAAAAATATTTTCCATTTATACATTCCAATTGAAAATTTAGAGTCAACTTGTCAAAATGAAGTTTGAGATTAGAGATGTGAGGTTACTGAAGCCTTTTCATGCCTTCATCAATATTCCATATGAGATTTAAGACAATATAAAATTTCTTCATTAAATGTGAATCAACAGATGAAATTGCAAGAAGTTATCCTAAACGATGTTAGGACAATGAGTTATCACTAATGAACCCACAGCTTATGTGTTATCCTGGCAATGAAGTAAAACTAGATAATGTTTCTATGTTTTCACATTTCTAATTGTTCTTATATAATTGTTAAAATGGTTACTACAAAATTCCATATATAAAAGTTAGGGGAAATGTCAAGCGGACTATGCTTCCAAAATTACAGTGATATAATAATATATTCATAGACAATAAAACTTATCTTAGCCATCTTTCAGTTTTATAAAATGTATTTATCCTCTTGATCAAATGTGCTAACAATAAATATATTCTGTGAAAAATGTCTGCATTTCATGCATATAGAATATATAGGACATATCCGTATATGTTGTAAGGATCATTTAATAATAAATAGCTTGCATAATAGTAGATAAATTTCTCAATTGAATTATTAGTAGCTAAGCCTGATAGCACACACCTAGTAATCCCAGGACTTGGGAGGCTGAGGCAGGAGAATTCCCTCAAATTGGAGATTTACTCATACACTTATTTTTTCCTTATGATTTTCAAGTATTTAAAAACTATTTGCAAATGTGTATATGTGACATACACTCTGAATTGTTTTCTGTGCTAAAATAATAGAAAATAAAAAGGGAGATAAGAAAGGAAAAAGAGAGGAAAGAGAAAGGGGGCATTCAGCTTCATTATATCAACTTGATTGGCTTTGGTGCTACCTGGTGATTGGTGGAACACACTTCTGGATGTGTCTGGTGGGTCACGTGCCTGTCACCTAAATACATCTTGTCCAAAGCCCCTTTGTTATGGGTACTGTTCCTCATATCGGCCTCCTGATTTGGAGGATCCCATCAAAGGGCACAGACCTAGAGCCCACTGAAGTCTGCCACCAGTCCACGTGGAAAAGCCAAAGATCTATGTTGGAGGCAGAAGAGTCTGACCTGGAAGCCTAAGGGAACTGGAGCCAAAGGCCCTTCTAGGCTACAATCTATTGATTGGTGTGACCCATGTCTGTTCACTTTGCAATTTACATGTGAGTCATCCATGGATAGATCCAGAACTGTGTTCTACTAGTCCAATGGACCTTTCTACATCCACTCAAATTTACATATCACTGTAACCAAAAGCAACAATACTCTTGGTTATCAACAATAAACATTCACCATTTGCATTAGCCAGTGTTTACTAGAGTAGAAGAACACAAATATCTGTCATGTGCTGGAGACTCGAAGGATCCAGAAGAAGGCTTGGAGCCCACAGCAATGTCCCATGAAAGTCAGCGTCAAGGATCTGCACCAGAAATCCCCGAGGGTCAGGGGTGGAAGCTAGAAAGGCTGCGCCATTGCGGGGAAGGATCTGTGCTGGAAGGCAGAGGCATCTGCGCTGGGACCCAGAAGACAACATCCAAGATGAAGACAAAAGTCGAAGTTCTCCCAAAGGAAGAGGGCAGCAAAGCTTCTTGCATGAAAAACTGCTGAAAAGTGGCTTCTTCGGCAAACTCAACAGCACATAATCTTGCCCTCCCACTTTCCAATAATGCCATTCCAGCCACAGTCCCCAGGTAGGTCTTCCATGCCCAGAACCACACTGACTCAGTTTAGCTGAGTGCTCCCACCCAAACTGATCATAAATTAATCCACCACACCATGCGATGTAAAAGGATTTTTAGTAAGCATATAAATAAATTCTGTATTGTCCATGAGAGAACTAAAAGGCAGATAAACCATGGCCTCTTCCCTGAAAGCAGTTCTAGAGAAGTCAAATCTACATCATATGCCTATAAACACCAAGGAGGATGTAACAGTGTTATACAGTAAATATATTTTTACAAATTTTATTGGTTACATATAGAACAATTCTGAATCATGATTTTTAAGCAACTGTGTTAGCTTTCCATTGCTATGATAAAAGATTTGAAAGTTCTTGGAAATATCAACTTGAAAGGGAAACTATGTATTTAGCTTCACTGCTTCAGAGATTTCTGTCCACGTGAGGACGTCATGGTAAAATGGTACAGTGGAACAAGGCTGCTCTCTCCATGGCAACCAGGAAAGGAAGGCATCTGGAACAAGATACACCCTTTGGAAGTCAACCTTTAATCTACTAATAAAGTTAGAGCGTTTGTGATCCAATTACCCCTCTAGGTCTGTGGGTCAAGTGTTCAGTGCATGAGTCATTTCAGGACACTTCATATTTAAGCCATAGCAAGACTAAACTTACTACTGAACCTGTCTTGCATTGCACAATTCAATGCTTGAAACTGAAGCAATGAAAACAGACTATAGCTCAAATGCAACAGCCATTTGCTAAGCATTCGCTTTTTAATTCTTATATTACATGAATGACTGAGGAACCAATGGAAGAGGATGCAGGTATATAGAAAATAAAGGATCCTGAAGAAGCTCAGGATAATGACTATTTTCCCATGACTACAAACCATTTCAGTTCTAAAAGAGGGCACCAGTAGACTCCACAGGCTAAATACATGCTCTTGCTCTTCTGTGCAAAGATGAACTTTAAAATAGGAACTGCCTCTTAGCAGATGTGTATGTCTATGAGGCTGGGAGGATAGATTTACTGAGTACTTCAGTGTGTCATTTCCAATTCCAGTCAGGTACATTACACGAACACTTCACTGGATCTGTACCAATACTGTAAATTTGATCTATTGCTGTAGCAACCTGTGGCTTGAACATCACACCTTGCAGAATCTCCAGACTGACTTCCTATCACATCTCTTGCTGTCAGCACCCACCTACTTTAGTTCTCTGCTTTGCTTTCCATGCCCCTCACTGACTATGACACAGTGCCTTCCGCCAGGTACTCTAAGCGCTTTCTTAATTCAGACTTCTCTAGCTGCACAACAGAACAATAACGGATGGCTTTTCCTTGCGTTTGAATAGCACCTCACCAGCAAATCTAGTCTTCTCCAATTCGAATACCCTAAAGAAAAAGCTTATCCCGATTTAGATATTGAAACTTGGCTAGAGTAACTTGGAAGTGGCACCAAAATGAAGTAACTTTTCTCTCATATTTTAAATTTAAGTATGCACTATAATCTTATATTTTGTTTATTTTATCCGTTGCAATAGCTGGCATGAATCGAAACATAATCATATCTTTTGTCTGTTTTTATTTGAATATATATGACAGGAAGTACTCACTTTATAACACTAGCTCTGCAGAACCTATTTCCTTTCCGTGTTCAAATGTCATGAATATTTATGAACCTATAGATGGAAGCAGTAAAATAAAATGAATTGGCGTAGGCCAAACACTACTCTGTGATCTTTTCCAGTTCATTCAACTGACTGCCACTTGACCAAGACCTCACTCAAATGAACTTACACATTAAACTACTCACTGAAAAATTGATTTCCCAAGTGTTTTCCAATTACAAAATCACATGGAGTTTTGCACAAGCATTCTGCAATGCAATCAGTATACTGGTGAAACTTAATTTTGATTCTGCATTTATTGTCCTCAGGCCCTCATGCTCCTTCCTACAGTGTGTTTTATAACAGCTTCCTTTTTAGTTCTCAAAATAGTGTGCCTTCTATTTACAAGAGAAAGCATCCCTCATTGGTCCATGTCTCATAGTGGAAGTTTACCTTGCGACTCCATGGCCAGGTGTGGTTATTGACTTTCTTTGGTCACCAAGATGTGAGTAGAAGGGGCACGAGTGCTTTCCAGGTAGAAGTTTAACTGGTCATGCTATGCTTCCACTCATTCTCTTTTCTCACTTTCTACCACAAGACAGCATGTGTTAAATCCAGATTGTTCTTTTATAGCAATTCCCAGAGTAAAAGATACAGGGAACCAAGAAAAAACAAAAAGAAACTAATAACTAATAGTATCCTTGTGAGTGAGAAATAAACTAATGTTTTTTTTCTGTTTTGTTTTGTTTTGTTTTTGAGACAGGGTCTCGCTTTGTAGTTCAGGCTGGCCCTCAGCTCACTATGTAGTCCAGGCAAGCCGCGAACTCAACAATCCTCCTGTCTCTGCCTCCTGAGTGCTGGGATTACAGGCGTGAGCCACCACGCCCGGCACTGTGGTATGTGGTATTGATTGCTGTTGGGCGTGAGTCACCACACCCAGCATTGTATGTGGTTACCTGGGATCGAACTCAGGACCTTGCACTTGCGAGGCAGGCGCTGAAACCACTGAGCTAAATCTCCAGCCCTAAACTAATGTATTTTTAAGCCACTGTATTTTCAGTGGCTTCACTTATAAGTGAAGTAAAACTGAGACTGCTTGTGGGATCCTTTAATGAAATCAGCCTAAAATTTGTGACACTGGCTGAAGCTGTTACTGAAAGTTTGCAAAGCAGTCACATCCTGACCTATAGATCTAAAAACTTGTAAAAAAACTTTCACTTGTGAAGACTTGTAAGGTAGATGATAACCTGAATGAGTTGCATTTTTGGTCAAAGAGACCAGAATAAGTAGTGTTGCTAAGGAAATTTTCCCTTTAGTGACTAAGTTGGCCTTCCATTCCCCTCAGTTTGACTTTCCATTTCCACAGATGTCTTTCTGACTTCAGGTTTCTGGCCTTCCTTCTCTAATTGCATTTATTTCTGAAAACTTACAATCACAAATTATTTTTCTGCCCTGTTAAGATATAATATTCTCCAATCCAAGAATGTCTTTCTCAAGGAGATAAGCCACTTCTTTAAAATACGATCATAAAGACACTTTATCTCAGTATGTGTTTGTGGGTAGTTGTCTGACTTTTAGAGAAAGCACCGAGGTAAATACAGATGGCTTTTTCATATTGCTTCAGAGTCGTCCAGAACTTTCCCATTAGCTCACTTTAACGATGAACTCCTCTATTCTTCCCCTCGATACATAGAGGCATTCAACCTCTCTCCCCATTGAATAATCTTGACCCACTGCAGTAGTCTTTGAATAAAGTTTTTCTGTCTCTATTTAACATCTACTCATGTTTTCTTTGACATTAGCAACATTTAACAAGCTAGTACAAGAAATAAACTGGATTAGAAAAGAGTTGGCTGGTTTACATGAAAAAGGAAATTTCCAGAAATTTCAAAACTTGCAAGGTGGAAGGTTAGAAATGGAATAGTAAAACACCAAATCCAGGATATGATTGGCAGTGATTTTGTAAAAATATTATCTCTTAACTCACTCTTAATTGCAAAAGGTTGGGTGAAATATACTTGTACCATAGCTTTCTAATGAACATATTTGCTCTAGTAAATATAGTAAAATATAGTAAGCAGAAGTGTGTTATGTAGCACAATAGCTGTGCAGGGGAAGCCAGGAGGCATCTTTGTGTTTGTTCACTTGGAAGACAAATGACAAAATGCACGTGCGTGTGTTAAAGTATCTACAGATGAGTTTCTCCCTTTCCACCTGCATTCAGATTTAAAACTCTCAGTGGAGGGGCACTTGCTACAAATTACAAAATTAGGAGTTCCACCTCTAGACATAGTATTAGCAATTGTACCTCTTAGATCCCTTTGGTGTCAGAAGAATTGGGGATTCTTATTTTCTCTGGGTGCCAATTGCTTCCTCATATCTTAGTGCCTCTTGTTAGAGATTTCCTGATAACCGTGCCTCTTTTCCACTGGCTCCTATATGCCTAGTGGACAGTTACAACTTGCTCTTAACTCCGAGTAGCACCACTTTCATTTTATTTATTTTTCTCCCTCAAGCTTTTCAAATTTCTGAAATTTCTTTAAGAACTTTTCTATATTAAATTCCTTGCTGCTCAAAATACCTGGAAGAGATTGGTTTCCAGACTGTGTCTTACTGATGTAGACAAGATATTAAAGCAAACAATTTTGGAATGTGTGCTACATAATGATAAAGAGAAAAAAATTCTTAAACTAAACCAAATACTATAGAATCTGAGGATGTCAAAGAGATGAAGAAGTAAAAGCAAAAATGAATAAATGATGCAAATGAGCTCTAGAAAGTATGACCGTTTTTGTAGAATGGGAAATTTCCAAAGGAAATTTGGTGTGGGAATGTAATGAGGGGAAGAAATAAATATGATTCTGAAAGAATATAAAAGAGCATGTACAGGGCTGGAGGGTTAGCTCAGTGGTTCTGGCGCCTGCCTCGCAAGTGCAAGGTCCTGAGTTCGATCCCCGGAAACCACATACAATGCTGGGCGTGGAGACTCATGCCCACCAGCAATCAATACCGCATACCACAATGCCGGACGTGGTGGCTCATGCCTGTCATCCCAGCACTCGGAAGGCAGAGGCAGGAGGATTGCTGAGTTCGCGGCGGCTTGCCTGGGCTACATAGTGAGCTCAGGGCCAGCCTGAACTACAAAGCAAGACCCTGTCTCAAAAAAGGAAAAAAAAAAAAAAA
>PVIC010052125.1:0-12248 GCA_004025085.1 Thryonomys swinderianus | reverse complement strand
CAGCTTTTATAGAGTGGAATATTTCTATAGGAAACTTGGTGTGGGAATGTGATGAGGGGAAGGAATAAATATGATACAGAAAGAAAATAAAAGAGCATGTATAAAGGGGGGAGGAGGGGGGAGTGGGTAGGGATATGGGTAAAAATGAGAATTAACTTGTGGCATATACTGGTACAAATTCCCAATGTTATATGTGATTTTGAGATGTATATAAATTGTACCAATAAAGAATTCAATTAAAAAAAAAGAAAGGAGAGCCCACCCACTACAGTTCATTATCAGTCCTTGGGCTCACAGACATGCAAGATGTACAGGAAATGGAGCAACAGGGCAGACTTCATGGCTTGTTGGTCATGTGTGCAGAACACTGGTCTGTGAGAGCTATAACAGTGAGTTTAGCCAATTATGGACTTAGCGGGAGATCAGAGGGAGGCCACAGGGAAAGGCTAAACATTATTCCTTATCCAGTCACCTAGGCTGATGGCAGTTCCCAGCACGGCTAAGGTCATAGCTCTTGCCAGAAAGTCTCATGTTATCCAGGCCCTCCTGTCCCTAAATTCTGTTAGCTGCCTTTCCCCCCATGTCTATGTGAGGGGTAGCATCATCTGTTACTCTTACCTAACCCCAGCATGCTGTACTGTCCTATCGAGTTTCCTGACACATGTCCCCACTTGCTTTTGACCCATTACTGGACCAAGTCAACCATTAATTACTTCCTGGTGTCCTAACTGCTAAACACACTGGAAATACCTCGGGATATCCTATAGCTATCAGAGACATCCCTGTGGCACTCCGAGCTCAGAATGGGAAAGTAGCATGTGCTGACAGGAATTTCTCAAGTGGAACAAGCCCATTTTGAGGACAAGACAGTTTCTGCAGCTTTTGTGCTACGGTTGACAGAAGGGTGGGAGGTTGGAGCAGAAAAGAAGAGTTGCACAGGAGAAAGATTTTTTAGGCTTTTTTAGTAATTACTTTAGACACTGTTTTCTGAAATATTTTAGAAGCCTCCTGGGAAGACATATTTGCAGTGAAGATGATCCTCTTTATTGCAAAATAAGCAATGGACTTTCATTGCAAAGTTAATGAAAGCTGATGCACCATTAATACAAAAAGAATAATGGGTCTTCTGACACATTTTGAACTGCACGTAATACTGCACATGAACATACTTTTCAGGCATGTTCATTGATGTTTCTGAATTTATAAATCTTTATTTAAAAGCAACAATCTACATATTTTGAATCTTGGATCAAATACTTTCATAGCTCACAGGAAATGGAAACCAGGCACTGCAAGTTTACTTTTAGGATAAACCACCATTAAGTGCTTTAATAAGTATTGGGTCTTATAGGCTTCCTCAATGAATAAAACAACTCTGTAGTTCCACGCTTTTGTGGAAAGACCCAGAAGCCTAGACTATCAAGAGAGATTGACAGAATCATTCATCATGGATGGAACTCAGCCAGCCAACTTCTTAATGGCATCTGGAATATGCTTGTTGCCTAGCAGAGAAATTTGCATGATGACACTTATTTACCATTGTGATCATTTCTTGGCTCCCCGAAGGGGTTTGCCCCACAAATCTGTACTAGATCATATTGCTTAGGAATTAGAGTCATCATAGACTCTGGAGATTGGCAGCCTTAAATTTAAACCGGAATTGGAAATTAGCTAAGTATTTCAGGACTGAGTAATTTCCTGGTTTGTTTCTGTATTTTAAAGTGGATATATAGATATATCTCTTAGCTTTCTTGTGAGGCTTACCTAAGGAAAGTATGTGTAAACTCATAAAAGAATTATCTGCTTCATCTCTCTTCTATTTAATTATACAACCCATATCTACCCTACTCTGTAGCACATTATGATAAGCTCTTGTTTCATGAGTCTGTTTTGCTGAGACCTATGATAACTACAGTGTATGTGTTTAATATTTTAGTGCCTTATGATGATGTGCCATATAATGGCATTTCCAACAGCATGTGAATTGTTTATATTTTTCATACTATTAAGTAATATTTGTTTCCACATGATAGATCACTAACTTTGCAACCTGTTGAACACTGCTCCAGATGCTGAGAATGCAAATAATAATTTAATAGCTTCCCTATCCTCAGAACCCTTGTAGAGAAAACACAAATGCTTAAAAATAAGGGTTACTAAATTAAATTAAAATTTCATCATGTGTCTGGTAATACACTAATTATAGGAGTCTTTTTGTCTTATCCTCACAACCTGATGAGTTAGGTAATGAAGTGACCTTGATGTTATATCATTGCGTGCCCTAAGGCTCAAAGTGTTGAGGTACTTACCCAAAGAGTTAGAGGACTATGGGAGTATATTCGCCCTAACAAGGCTCCTCTGCACAGTGATAAGGAAGAACATGACTACCTAGTACATGATCTATGGACCTGTGCCCTCTTTGCAAGATATTTCTTACAGTTCTGCAACTAGTACAAAGTGATGAAAGCAAGAGGGGCATCTAAGTGCCAGCCATGGTGGCTCACGCCTGTAATCCCAGCACTCGGGAGGCAGAGGCAGGAGGATTGCTGAGTTCAAGGCTTGCCTGGGCTACAAAGTGAGCTCAGAGCCAGCTTGAACTACAAAGCAAGACCCTGCCTCAAAAAAAAAAAAAAGGGGGGGGCATCTAGAGACTTTTAGAAAATTTGTCACACTTGCTACCCTTTTAAAAACCCATTGTGAGATTTAAAAAAAAATCATCAGGTGTCATTAATAGAACACATAAACAGTTTATTCAGAAGCATTAATAATAGGGAAAATTATGATTAAGATTATAAATTACTGGGCCAGAGGGTTGGCTCAGTGGTTCTGGCACCTGCCTCGCAAGCTCCAGGTCTTTAGTTCAGTTCCGGTAACTACATACAATGCTAGGCGTGGAGACTCACGCCCAGCAGCAGTCAATACCACATACCACAGTGCCGGGTGTGGTGGCTCACGCCTGTAATCCCAGCACTCGGGAGGCAGAGGCAGGAGGATTGCTGAGTTCGAGGCTTGCCTGGGCTACATAGTGAGCTCAGAGCCAGCCTGAACTACAAAGCGAGACCCTGTCTCAAAAAAAAAAAAAAAGATTATAAATTACTGAGTGATTCCTGCTCAGCACCTTACTACTGCTTAGCAGTAATAGCAGTGATGTGTATATTGTCTTCTCCTCCTTGTTGCTACTTGGTGAATTAAAGACCACTTGTCCATTTACAAACTAAGCAGAGTTCATGTAACAGGCAGACCTCTGTATTCATGTCCAAATCTCTCTTACTCAAGAACACTACACTCTAAAAACAATCAAAAGAAATAAATAGAAAATTGATAAAATCTTGAGTAGTAATTGTGATGCTATGTTAGTAAGAATGGCTGAATCTTCTGGGGACCAAAATTAGCAGCTTATCTGCAAAAGGTGCCATAATCAAATTGTCCTGTCAAATAATGCTTTCAGATGCATTTAGGACATTCCATATGTCAGCCAACACTAGGTAGGTAATATGCTAATCTGCTTCTATACCTTAAAAATCCAGGAAAGCACAGGAATCATTATGTTTTAGTATATGTATATCTTTACACATAACTACACATGTGTAAATATCAAGGACATAGAACTGCTGACTCACCAGAATATGACATTTTAGCAATGTGACATATTAACCAAGAAAAGTAACTTTATTGACATATTCACTAATGAAGCCAAATACAGGCTACCCAAGGTATAGATCATTATTATGACTCACTCAATACACAGAAGTTTACTTCCTTTATTTCTTTTTCTTTTTTGGGTACCAGGGATCGAACTCTAGCCCTTGAGAAGTTTACTTCTTGATCGTGTTCAGGTCATTACAAATACGATGATTCTTTTGAAAATGCACTTAAAAATATCTCTCCTCCCCAATCCTCAAAGCAAAAACCATTTTGGATACAACTCTTTAGTTAAGGAAGTCATGAAACAGGAAGTGACAGTAAAAGCTTGCTCAGTTACACAGACACATGCTGGTTGGCTGAAGCAGGCTAGTGATCAGAAACTGTAAATTGAGAAAAGATGCTTTCCCTTGTCTTCATCACCACTATGAATAAAGATCTGATACAGTGGCGTGCTTACTCAACTACCTCAGTGCTAAAGGGGGCCTCCCAAATTTGGCTTATTTAGCAATTACCTTTCTGGGGCTCAACACTGAGTCAACAACAGCATGGGGGAACTGAATGCTTTCACTAAATATAATAGAATGCTTGCAATTAAAATGAAGTTTGATTGTTGGATAACGAGTTGATTGTGGGTGCCATGAGTCACTTGAGGCTCCGTTCATTTACATCTGATAAAAATTACAGTGTTAGTGAAATAATAAAAAGAAACCCAAACCATTAGTCTCCTTTCTTCACTGAGTGAGCTTTTGTGTAGATCCGCACGATAAGAAAATTCTAATCAATAGACACAAAACCTTTCCAACTTACTATATGGAAAGTGAAATAATCTCACTGCAAGAAGATGCTAATGGAAATCTTCAACATCTGTGCCTGAAAACATTGTGCCTCTTCAACATTTTTGCACATTATGAAAAAAACCTCTCTCAATACAGTAAATCCTTGACTTGTGAATGTTCCAATTGCAAACTTCCACAGATGTGAATGGACCTCACCTTAAGAACATTCATGGTGCCAGGCGTGGTGGCCTGTAATCCCAGCACTCGGGAGGCAGAAGCAGGAGGACTGCTGTGAGTTGGAGGCTTGCCTGGGCTAGATAGTGAGCTCAGGGACAGCCTGAACTATAAAGTGAGACCCTGTTTCAAACAACTAAAAAAAAAAAAGAAAGAGAGAGAGAGAGAGAAGAAGAAGACAAACATATTCATAGACATGAACAAATTGCAGGAGTAGCTCATGTGTCTCCTCGATGTTGTCACAGCTGTGCTGCTGTGTGCTCACTGTACAGTATGACAGTGGTACAGTGTTCAGTCAGAGCCCAGGATGTCTAGACCGGAAGAAACAGTGGTGGTG
The DNA here is from genome assembly GCA_004025085.1 of Thryonomys swinderianus. Taxonomy (NCBI): domain Eukaryota; kingdom Metazoa; phylum Chordata; class Mammalia; order Rodentia; family Thryonomyidae; genus Thryonomys; species Thryonomys swinderianus. The sequence goes on along the minus strand of PVIC010052125.1, from coordinate 7,256 downwards.
AAGAGGGGCCCACTAGGAAGTGTAAGGCTATATACATTGTATATCTGTGTCAAAGGTGTATAAAATTCACCTTGTCAGATTGACAAATGAATCTGGTTTATGACTGTTTGCCTGAAATGGAACTCATTCATCAGTCATAGACTTACTATGTTACCTTGGATATGTATTGGAGGTGTAAGATATGGTCCACATGTTTTATTTATTCTGTTCCTTTAACTCTTAGAGTATTGCAGATGTACAAATATGCTGTATTATTGTCAGTTATTATCTGCCAGTGAGGAACCTGGGACACAGAGGGGTTATTAATTAACCAGAGGTCATCCAGTTGAGGACAAAAGCAACATGTGGACACAGGAAGCCTAAATCCACAGCTCATTTACTCTGTCCTGCAATGCAGCTTTGCAATGGGGACAAGGGCTGCAGCCATTTGTGTAATTATGAATTTGATGTCAGAAAATATGTTGACATTAAAAGAGATGAAAACTAATTTCAGTGTGCCAAGTCAGTGCTTCCTTTGTGTATTTTAATTTTCTGAGCTTGAAAACTACAACAGCATCTTGATTATTAAGACAAATATAATCATTCTCTAGAAGGCAGAGGCAGGAAGGTCAAGACCAGCACGGGCAGTTTAGCAACTTAACAGCAACTCATGTTAAAATGAAAAGTACAGAAGGGTGGGGTGAGGGCTGGGATGTAACTCAGTCTGAGGCCTTAGATTCAGTTACCAGCACCACAATAAAAAGAAAGGAGCTAAGAAGGGAGAGAGGGAGGGAGGGAGGAAGTAGGGGGAAGGAAGGAAAGTAGAGGAAGGAAGGAGGGAAGGAAAGAGGGGCTATAGAAGCATTCTTTTACTCCCAGAGTTGGGAAATAATCAAACTATCATTGTTGTATTTATTCATGATATGTATCAAAATATGAAAATTTTATATGGATTTTAAAAGAAATACGAGTATTTAACTTGAAGTAACAGGTATGGATTTACTTCTTTGAGGGATATTTTGGGAAGCGATGAGGAGCACTATTCAGTTTCAACAGGTGCTTTAGGTCTGTAAGAATCTAGTGACTTCCAAATCTTCAGTGTGAGGAAATAGTTATTTTTAACAATCACAGAGGAATCTTCCACATTCACTGTCATCAATAATCAGTATTTATTGTGCACCTGCCATAGAGAGAGAATGCTGTGAGAGTCTAGGGCAACATACACAGTCCTTCCTTTTAAGAGTTTTGTAGTAGCATTGGAACACAATATCTAAACAAAAAGGGAAAGAATAATACTGTTCAGTGCTTAAGGATCAACATTACCATCAAGGAGAATGCTGAAATCGACATAATAGTGGTTCTTTCTCTACCTCTTAGCTGTATTTTGAAGAGAGCAGTTAGCTTGGTCAATTCATTGCAGGAATAAGACTTCAGAACTACGAGATTTTTTTCAGTCTAAGCATTCATGCCCACCCCTGAAAGTCAACCCCTTCCAAACAGTCCATCAGCTTTGGCTTGAATACTTGGCTTGGGACTCAACTTACCATGCAATCTAGATCTTATCTGAATACCAGAATGTTCATAGTTAGGGTCTAGAGTCCCTCATCAATCAGTCTTCCAACATTTGGGATCTCACAAAGCAAATTTATATTCTTATTACATGGTGTTACTTTAAGTCTTAGAAAATTATGATTCAGGTTATTTTTCTCTAGAATAAAGGTTTGTCTTTGCTGTAGAAATAGTGTTCTCATGAAGTATTGGTGAGCTTTTTTAAACTTTCCTCCATCTAGTCTTCTGAACGTATTTCTTAAATTGTAATGACCAGAATTGAAAGTAATTTTAACCAACCCAGAGAAGACATACATCTCTATTTGTTTCTATAAGCATCCTTCTATTATAGCATCCCAATTTTCTGTTAACTACTTTGTTTAGATCACACTCTTAGTTCATACCAAATTTACTACTTGGTAAATTATTTAAAACTTTTCATATCCTCAAAATAAGCCATGTTTCTCCCACCCTAGTCTCACATAGTTATTTTTAAATCCAAATTAGTAGTCATCTTTATCTTTCTAAGTATTATCTGGTTTTATTTGGCTCATTGCTCCAACTTTTAGATAATTTTGAACATTACATCTGATCCAAAGGAAGGGGGAAGAAATGACAAAGTAACATTGTGTACATCTAGCAGGTGGGTCAGAATTTTACTCATATTCCTTGGAAAATACAAATAATGCTCAATAGAAGAATGACCCTCTCTGATCTGTATGCCTAATTTGTAGATTTTCCTTGTTACTTTGCTTGAGCTTTAGGTGCAGTAATTATGCAAGAACCATCACTGCAGTCCCAGTATCTTATTATTGTAGAACAAGGAGTACCTGCAGTGGTTTTCTTTGGAGCATTCTGGGATACCAGCTTCACATTCTGACTGGCCTGTTCTGCCCTGGATCATGAGCCTTTTGCAGACCTGCACATCAGAATATCCAAAGTCTTATCTACCCATACATACCTCTTTGCCTATGCTGTCAAATTAAAAGGTTTCTTTACCATCTTTCTCCGTAGGAAGTTAAAGAAGAGGAAAAAAAGAATTAGCTGAACATATGCAAAAGTGTTTGGGAATGTTAGGCCATCATTTTGCCTCATTTGCATAACTTTTTGATGGTTTATTAATGACATGAAGAAAACTTGTTTTGCTTAAAATTGAAGTTGAACTCTAGAAAAGAAAAATATAACAGTCATGTGAATTTTTACTTCTGTAGTCAGTGTAAAGCCAGTTCCCTGATTTCACGACTCTCCAGTTGCCCACAGGTAGCAGATACACATCCAGGCTCCGGGACTGACCATCCAGTGCCAGAGGGAGGCGCGTTCTCTCTACTGACCATGATTTGCAGAGCAGCTGCCTCAGCACTGCCTCTTAGTGGTGTACTCTGCGTCTGATGCTTTGGATGATGCAGCTATGGAGCAGAATGATTGGATCTTGTTGTACAATACAGCCGTATGCCAGGAGGCCCAAGAGAAGCTTAGAGTGGAACACAGATGAGCTGCTGAGCTGCTGGGATTTGGGGACATATAAATCAGGCAGAAAAATAGAAGCAATCTGCCCCAAATGGTATAAAAATTTACACAAAAGAATCAGTGAGTAGGGCTTTTTTTTTTTCCAGAAGGAAGATGTTTATGGCACAACACACAGAATTACTGCAAAAAAAGCATAAAGAAAGAACTGCTTTTGTTTTTTTTTCCTTGCCAGCCAAAAATCATAGATCTTGCAAATCTAATGAATGTTTACTTCTCTCAAAGTGATTTCAATATCTCTAGAGATACCCTGAATAAATGGATATCAAAGACAAGAGTTAATTTCTATTTTTTCAATTCCCTGTTTGAAATTGAGCATTTAAAAATTAAGATACTCAGTGTTCAAGAAAGCTGTTGAATCTTTTTGTAAATGTTCAGGGTACAAACATGGAATCCAGCCGGGCGTGGTGGCTCACGCCTGTAATCCCAGCACTCGGGAGGCAGAAACAGGAGGATTACTGAGTTCCAGGCTTTCCTGGGCTACATAGTGAGCTCAGGGCCAGCCTGAACTGCAAAGTGAGACCCTGTCTCAAAAATTAAAAAAAGAAAATATATGGAATCCACTTTTGTATTTGTCTATGGATGTGTGTTTCCAAAGAAGAAAATTTTAAAAACATATGTATAAAAGATAACAAAGCTGAGTCCTATTCCTTGTACAAATCAATTTTTTGTTTTGCTTCAGACCTTTTTAAAGAAGTGAGCATACAAAGTCGAAACCCTTTCTTCTCCAACAACATTCCTTCGTTATCTTTCCAAAACACCCAGTCATGGATCCATTTCATGCTCTTAGAACTTTTCTAAACGGATTATCCCAATAACTAGGCATTACTATCTGCATACTCATACAAATTATGTGACACAATATCTAATGCTTTGTCATTACTTTTTCCATTCAGCACTGTTTTTGAAATTTCAACTTGGCTCATACAGATATATTGCTTGTTTTAAGTACTGTTCGATATAATTTTACTTCTAAAAAGAATAAAATGTAGTCAACATCTTAGATTGGGCTTCTATACAAAATACCATCAAGTAAACGTTTAATCAGAAAATAAATTTATTTCTAATAGTCCTAGAAGCTGGATGTTTGCAATCAGTGTCCATTTATAGGGCAGTAACCTTAACATGAGAGCACCCCGCTCATGACTTAATTATCTTATAGGCTCCACTTTGATATCCTGACACTGAGTATTCCATTTAAATGCATGAATTTTGTGTGGACTCAACATACCATCCATAACATTCTGCCCTCGGTTCTAAAATTCATGTTTTTCTTATGTGCAGAATATATTCATTCCATCCTAGTAGCCCCAAAACCTTCAGCATCAATTCTAAAATATATTTTTAAAAATAGTCCACCTATTTTCAGAATTAGATACAAGTCAGATTCAAAGTACGATTCATTTCCAGACAAAATTCCACTTTGACTCTGGACCTATAAGACCAACAGACTTGTGTACATCCTTTCAAAGTATAATGGTGCTCTAGACAGTGGTAGACAATGCCTTTCCAAAAGAGAAGGAGTAGGAAAGCAGAGAAGAAAAAAAAAACTCCAAGTAATTCCAAAACCTAGCAAGAAAAACTCCGTGAGGTAGAGATTCCGCATGTGGACCCACCGGAGCCCCTTCAGCTTTCCAGTCTATAGGGGGCTTGATTGCTGGACAGGGATTGAGCCCCTACTGCTCCTGGTTGTCCTTCCCCCATAGCTTTGGTGACACTGGTCTAGCCTGTTAAAAACTGTCTTCCCCATCTTACTCCCACCTTGGAAACCAAAAAAGTAACCTTCCTGCCTTCTGAGTCACCTTTGGGGTCATTCTTAGCTTGTCTCAGAGAACAGAACACAATAGCAGATAGATAATTTGATAGTCCTGTCCTATAAAACCCCATGAAGGTAAAACCCCTGTGAACTATTTACTTTTTATGGGTCCCACAGCTGGTTTCCACCATCACATTGTAGAATTAAGCTTTAATATGAGTTTTGTTAGTCAAAGCCATATTCTAACCATAGCAGCCCAGGAGCAGATGACAATGTAACTCTTTAATATCAAAATATGAAGACATTGTGATATCTCTAAAATCAGTTTTAGTGGAGCGGTAGGGTAGTCCTTTCATTTTTCCAATTTATGTCATCTTAAATTTAGGTCTTATTTCCAATACAGAACCATATGGTTTTGTTTTAGGCAGTCATTAGATTCAGTGTCATATTTAAAAGCAAATTTCAGTGCTTGTTAATGTGGTCTGATGCCTTCCTACCAATTTTGACTTCTGATAGAAGTGGAGTGCAGCAAAACTTTAATAATTCAGCTAATTTATCAAAATTAATCTCCACTATGAAGTTCTTATTTAGCTGACAATAACATCGTAGAATGACTGGTCTTCCCACACAGCATTTGCAAATCATTTCTCTCTTGCCCACCACCACTGGCACTGACCACTGCTTATGAGAAGTCTGGTGTCATTCACAGTGTTACTTCTTGAGGGTTAATTTAGGGTTTTTTCTTTATCTTGTAGATTTGTGATTTTACTGTAATGTTTATGTGTTTGGATTTATTTTTATTTTATTTATCCTGTTGAGCATATGGTGTGTTCTTTCAATGTGAGTTTTTGTTTTGTTTTCTTTCAGTTGTGAGAAGTTCTCAGCCAGTTTCCCTTAAAATATGATTTCCCTGCAAAATTTGTTTATTCTCTCCTTACGATAAAAGTCATGTTGTTGCCTGTTGGAGCCTTTCACTCTATCGCTGTACTTGTTTTGACTCTCATATACTTTGTGTATCCGTGCACACTACATTCTGGGTAGTTTTTGATGCCACAACTTACTCTCTCTGGGGCTATTTTGGGCAGAGATTATTCCATCAGAATCTTTTTAATGATTACATATTTTCCATTCCAGTTATTCATTATGTTTACTCTTATTTTTTGGTTGTCTATTCTTGTTTTGTAATCTCTTATTTTCCAGTATGAGAGGCGTTCTTTTCTTTATGGCATGGTTCAACTTAAATTTATGTTATTAAAATAATTGTAAATGGGGCCGGAGATTTTAGCTCAGTGGTTCCGGTGCCTGCCTCCGAAGCACAAGGCCCTGAGTTCTATCCCGGTAATACCACATACAATGCTGGTCATGGGGACTCACGCCCACCAGCAATCAATACACATACCACAGTGCTGGGCGTGGTGGCTCACGCCTGTAATCCCAGCACTCGGGAGGCAGAGACAGGAGGATTGCTGAGTTCGAGGCTTCCCTAGGCTACATGATGAGCTGAGGGCCACCTAAACTACAAAGCAAGACCCTGTCTCAAAAAAAAAAAAAAAAGAAAGAAAAAGAAAAAAGTTGTAAGTGATTCTGTTATTTCCATTTGAGAATACTGAGCTCAAATTGTGAACTTGTCTTTCTATTTTCTACTTGAGACTTTTACCTTCTGATGTGTAGTTCTCAGTCCCCCGCACCCTTCCTAATCTCATCTTTTTTCTTTGTCTCCTCCAGTCTCTGGAGACCCTCATTCCTGGAGCAGATCTTTCCTTTTGTCTCAGGGTTCCTTCCATCCAGAAATAGCTTTGGAGACCTTCCTGACTGAGTCACTGAACCACTGGGCTCCTTGGTGTAGGCCCGATCCGGTTGCCTTTCTCTACACTATCACTCTTCAGTAGTTGGGTACCAATGAATGGTTTAAAATGTGCCTTTTTGTGGGTGGCAGAACCGTGGCCCTCGATTTCCGGGCAGGTAGCTTAGAATCTGCTCTCCACCTCTCGTGGTAGAGAAGTTTACTCCCACCAGAGAGGGCCTTTCCCTATGTCTCTGTACATGAATCACAAAAGTGACTGTGGCTCTGGGCCCTGTTTACCTACCACATACATTTTCTGCTTAGTTTCTGGTCTAAAGAAATATTTTGTTTTTAAGAGTATACCGTTTTTTAAAAATTTGAATCTTTATTGGTACATTACATATACACATAGTGATCTCACACAATATTGAGAATTTGTACCGGTACATGACACAATTTAATTCTCATTTTTTCCATTTCCCCACCTACCCTCACACCCCATGCCCTTATATACATAAGCTTTGTTTCCCTTTTTTTATTACCACCATGTTTCTTCCCCTTGTTACTTACCCCTATACCCCATTTCCCTTTGAATATTTTCTATTTCACTGTATCTACCGTATAAGGAATATACCTTTTTTTTTTTTTTTTTTTTTTTTTTTTTTT